>JAOPGA020000370.1:0-62142 GCA_026419775.2 Acrasis kona
TATCTCCAGATTCAAACAAGATTCAAACAACACAGATGAAGATTACAATTGAATTTATTTTACACGGATACCCATTCAAACTTGAACACATCATCATCTTCTTCATCAGAAATAGTTGGCTGGAAAACCCTATAAGAAAAATCTACATACAGGAACCGAAGAGTTATATTGTATCTAAACACAGCTTTGTTCAGTTTAAAGTATCTTTTAACACCAGTTGCTCTTTCATCCCAATAAAAATGCCACCAATTTTTTGGAGCATTTGGAACTTGGCTTAAATGATCGGCATTATTCAAAGTAATTGTAACTGCTGGATCTGATGCACTTTTACCAAATAATTCTCTTCTTGGTCTTGACATTGTAGTTGGGCTTATTTTGATGTCTTCTGGAAAGCTGTCAACCCATCTTTTAAAGTCTGCCTCTGACAATTTACCAAGCGGATAATTTTTACAGGTCCTTGCTGCTCTTCCACCAACCATTTTCTGACGAATGTGTAAAATCATGTCGCTTATTCTTTGTCCACTGCCAACCTCAAGTACAGATTGTAAGCAAGCCTGGAGGTCTTCCCGTGTAAAACAAAGCAACTCTTGTCCGTCTTTCTCTCCTGCATGATACTTCCACTTCCGTATCAATTGTGGAATGTCTTCTTCTTCTTCTTCAACATCCGTGGTTGTTTCCATGGTCTCTTTACTTGCTTTCAAAATAGTGTCCCCTGGGATGACTTCTTTTGGCGTTGATATCTTGGGAGACCTTTTCTTCTTAATAACCTTGGTGGTTTTATCGTGTTTGAACTTTTTTGTAGAGGGGTCATATGATTGGAAGCTATGTGTTTGTTCTAATGTTTGTGATGGCATGTTTGATAGTGCGCGTGGTGTATGTTGGCGTCATTTCTGTTTGGATTGCCTTCCTTAAAAATAAACAATAGAGTTGACCATTTTGCTCTCTTTACCTAATTGAGTTGTTTCCAGATTCCCTAGGTATCTGCGTGTTATGACAATAAACCTTTATAATACTAATATTACCTTTTTGTTCAAGCAATGACCACAGCATTTTAAAATTACCAATTAACTTTTGTAATCAACTTTCCTTAGAATACATGAGCAACACAAAGGACGTTCTGGACCTTAGAGGTATTTTAAAGATGTTATTTTAAATGTGACAATCTAGAGAAAAATCTCGTGAGGATTGATGCTAATCTCTCAAACTCCACCGCTCTCAAAACTTTGAACCTATCCTTTAACAAAATTAACAAGATAGAAAATTTAGATAAATATTCTGTCTTAGAAAACGTATGTTTATTGAGTTGTGCATCTAACACAAGAAGTTGTATTTAGAGAGGAATCGTTTGGTTAAGCTAGAGGGGCTTAACCACATCAGGACGTTAACTACTTTAGTGTTATCTGATAATAGCTTAAGCTCCACAACAGTAAATTTTTATCGCGCAGTTAAATTTATTTTGCAAAGGGATTAGAGCAATTGATTAATTTGACGGAGCTGGACTTAAGCCACAATCAAATCTGTACTACCCCTGACTTCAGCACAAATACAAAGCTCACAAAACTTGATCTTTCAAGTAACGTAATACCTAGCCTTCCAAAGCTAAGATTTAATCAGCAGCTTAAAGTTAGTTGACTACATGTTCTCACTCTAAAGATGAATAGGAATTAAAGCTGCAGCAGAATGCGATAAGCGATCTTTCCCTCCTGCCCCAATCACTTCCTTCTACGTTAGAACAACTGGACATATCTAGCAATGAGATTGAGTCGATCTTTGAAGTGCGGCACCTTATACACTTGTATAATCTCAATAGATTAAACATCAACGAAAACACATTTCAAAATACGTACTCTCAACACAGGTAAGTAGTTACAAATCAACCTCGCCATAACACTTCATAGAGTCAGCTATCGTCCTTTAGTGAGTTATCTTCTTCCTAAACTTCAATTCTTAGACCACAAACTATTTACGGATGCAGAACTTGATGTCAAAAGGCAACTACATTCTGAGTCTTCAGAGTTGGAGTCACTACTCGCTTCTGAAAATATTGATATGCTGCAGCTGCTCGTTATGCGAGCTCCACCCACGTTACAAAAACAATCATCTAATCCGAATATTGCGAAGGTGCAAATCCCTATCAAACAGCCCGTTGTAGAAAATGTTCCATCACCACGCCCAACACCTGAAGTATCACTACCTGTATACAACGCTCCGATAGTCCAACAACATCAGCTCATATACAACAGCCCCCAACAAATTCAATCTCCACCAGAGATACCACAGTATATTTATCATCAACAATACCCAGTAGTAAATGATATGCATCATGTAGTCAATCAACATTTCCAACCTCACTTGCAACAAATGAGGATGAACGGCATTGTATACCCACATCATCAACAACTAAATTATACAAATCATCAAATGTTGTATAATCCGCAGCAATATATGCAGCCGGCATTGCCCTCTGGTGTACAACCAATACACCCACAACAATCTCAGCCGGAAAGAGTAATCAAGGAAAACATTACTGAAGTGGAACAACCCACACTGAGTACCGACCTACCTATCACGTTGAAGCAATATGAAAAACTAAAAAAAAAGATTAAAGTGATTGAAGCACATTTTAAAACGATTAGTGCCAAAGAGAGCATAGATGAAAAAGAAAAGAAATCTGCCAAAGAACGGTCGATAGAAATGGATGAAATGATATCTTTGAATTACCAATCTTACGTAAGTTGCGCATTGGTCATACAACAACATTGGAGAGAATATAGAGCTAGAAGGTTATATAAAAACTATGCCAAGTTACAACTTGAAAACACTAAAATGAAGTTTGAGCTGTATTTAGAGAAGCAGCAGAGAATATCCAACGAAGTTATGTTGAAAATGCTGTGGCATAATACAAGAATGTTGTTTCTAAGTAAACAAGAGGATGAGAAAGAAGCTAAGAGATTGCATGAAGCTGCGGTGAAAATACAAAGGCGTTGGAGGGGGTACAACTGCAGGAAGTACTTGGAGTACACCAGCGATGATGGATCACAGTGGGCTCACAATGTGAGCACGAACAGTCAGGACATGTGATTGATAGTCTTGAAAAACAAGGCAACGAGTGCTTGAATACAATTGCATCGTTCAAGATAAGATGTACAACAATAAATCTTTAAGAATACTAAATCTATCAATCTTATTAGAAGTATGTGCCTAGAAACAAGTCTACGTAGTTTGTATAAATTTATTGTCTTAAATTTTTCAGCGTTTCAAAAAATGGCGTCACATGTGACGGCAAACACACTACCAAGTGCGATTATCCTGGATATAATGCGTCACAAAGAGAAAGTGACGACAACGGAGAAATCATACCACAAGAACCTGTTTATCAGTGATAAAGATTGAATTTAAAAACGAAACAAAGTTAAATTTTGATGCTTGAAAATTTATTTTCGTCATTCCATATTTTATTTGGGGACGGGTGTTGGGGTGGCTGATGGTGAGGATTCACCTGGCTTTCCACACTCTGGACCGTTTGGTAACATAGAAACGATAAGGGCAACAATCAAACCATATAGACCCAAGACTTCTCCGAAAATCAACATCAAAATCAAACCTACGAACACTTGTGGTTGTTTTCCATATGCACGGACACCAGCATCTCCGACAACACCGATTGAAAGTCCGGCAGCTAGGGATGATAGACCACAAGCCAAACCGGCTGCCAAATGGGCGAACCCTTTGTATCCGGAGTATCCTTCTCTAACGTTGATTTGACCAGCGATAATGATAGCGACAACCAATCCGTAAATTCCCAAGATACCAGCCATAATAACTGGAACAATACCCTTCATAACTTTTCTGTGGTCCATGATACCCAAATGTGCGACACCAACACCGGCTTTAGCAGAACCGTATGCAGATCCCAAGTCTGTAGTGGTGAGTAAATAAATCAGTTGCATTTATACATACTGGCGAAAACAAGGGCTGAAGCGCATCCCATGAAACCGAAGAATGAGGCTGAAGGAGCGCAGAAGGGGGCTAGGTTAGTGTCAAGTAGAGGCAAAAACATTCTGGTTTATGTGTCTTTCTGTTTCTTTCTCTGCAAAAAATTGCTCGTTGATTTGAGCCCAGTTGAGTATCCAATAGGGAGAATCCAATTAGAAGTGCAGTTGATCGGACGACAACCGAAATTCAAGGAGGCTATAAATAATATGTTTAAACTTCGAGTTGGACACAAACTCCTGCTAGTAGGTATATTTGAATAGTCTTTCATATTATCCGTTCAACGGAGTTTTCTTGTAAACCACCCTACATTTTTTTCACCCAATCCGTATCTAGTTCCAAATTTTGTAGCGGTCATCTTTGAGAAATAGAAACATGGGGTCGATATTGAGGTCTGAGGACATGTCCTTGGTGCAACTCACCATGCAGCGTGAAGCCGCACACGACACAGTTGCGTCGTTCGGTAATTTGGGTCTCATTCAATTTAAAGATGTAAGTTTATTCCACTCGCCTTCCTTTACTCACATAAATAGTTGTCAGCCGACCTTAATGCCTTTCAAAGGCAGTACGCAAACGACATCAAGCGTTGTGATGAGTTGGAGCGTATACTAAGATATTTTGAGAAGCAACTAAAAGACAGTGAAATCAAAAGAGCAGTCGTTCCCTTGTTCGAGGGAGAAGAGCCCGCCACCAACACTGGAGATTTATTTGCCCTCGAAACTGAGTTCGAGGAGAAGGAAAAAGAATTGTTGCAATTAAACAGCAACTTGGAACAAATGACATTAGAGAAGAACAAGAGCGAAGAGCTCACCTACGTCATCAAGCAAGGAGAGGCCATCTTCTCGAATGGTCAAGATGAAGAACTCCCAGGAAACGTAGACAGCGGAAATGGTAGCAGCGACTATCTGGTCGACGACAATTCCTCTCTAGCCAACTCTGCCAGATCTGGCGGACTAGGTTACGTGACCGGAGTCATTCCACAAAGCAAGATTCCAACTTTTGTTCTATTGATTTATCGCGTCACCCGTGGTAACATGATTCCACGCTTCAGCGAAATTCCAGAAAAATTGTTCGACCAAAAGAGCGGCACCTTGATTGAGAAATCAGTGTTCACCGTCTTCTTTGGCGCTCAACGCGCAAGAGAAATGATCAAAAAGATTTGCGAGAGCTTGGGAGCCAACATTCACGAGTACCCCTCACAAGATGTCATCAGCGCCCAACGCAGATTAAACCAAAAGATCAACGAACTGGAACAAACCATCAACACCACCGAATTACGTCGCAACGACATTCTAACAGAAGTAAGCACTCACTTTGAGAGCTGGAAGAGAAAGATTGCAGTGGAAAAGGCAGTGTACAATGCGTTGAACATGATGGACTACAAAATCCCAGGATCGGTCATTGCAGAGGGATGGGTCCCATCTAAGCACCTGGAAACGATTCGTTACAAGCTATCGGAGGCCAGATTGAGCAGCGGCGCACAGATCGAATCCTACATGGAAGAATTACGCACCGACGAAGTGCCGCCAACATTCTTCGAGACCAACAAGTTCACCGCATGCTTCCAAGACATTGTGAATGCCTATGGTGTGCCAAGATACAAGGAAGTCAACCCAGCGGTATTCGCCATCATCAGTTTCCCATTCTTGTTCGCGGTCATGTTTGGTGATTGGGGACACGGAATCATCCTCGCGCTATTCGGTCTGTCCGTAATCGTCTTCGAGAACAAATTGTACAAGATGGCCGAAGAGAGCGAAATGTTCGGAATGATCTTCCACGGTCGTTACATTCTATTCATGATGGGTCTGTTCAGCATCTTCACCGGTCTCATTTACAACGACGTGTTTGGATTGAGTCTTGGAATATTCGGTCAATCAGGTTACACTTTCCACCACGATGCGAGCGGAAGGAACGTGGGCACGTTCAGCGGAGATACCTACGTATTCGGAGTCGATCCAGCATGGTACGGAACGTCCAACAAACTTTTATTCTACAATTCGCTCAAGATGAAAACCAGCGTCATTTTCGGAGTGGTACAAATGAGTTTGGGAATCATTTTGGCGGGAGTCAACATGATTTACTTTGGACATTACTTTGATTTCGTGGTCGAGTTCATTCCCGAATTGTTGCTCCTGTGGTGCAGCTTCGGCTACATGTGCGTGTTGATCGTGGTCAAGTGGTGTCGCAGCTGGACGGAGGGCGTGAACAGGAGTCCGATCCTCGGAGGCGTTCCTGCCATCTTGCCGACCATGACCGATTTCTTCTTGCGCTTCACCACCCTGGAACAACCAAGAGTGTTTGGAACGCCATCGAACAGCCACGTGGTGCCTGCCGTCGAAGGAACCAACGAGCAGTTGAGATTGCAACAAGTGTTGTTGGCCATCTTCGCCATCAGCATTCCCGTCTTGTTGATTCCCAAACCAGTGTACGATCATTACTTCCACAAGAAGCATCATCACGTCGATCACAGCCAACACACCCATCTACAAGACGATGACATCATGGGCACAGGCGACGTGAACCATGCCGATACCATCGTGAGCGTCAACGACGTGCACAAGGCCACCAATCACGGAGAACAAGTCGAAGAGAGTCCGTTCAGCGAGAAGATGATCAAGCAGTTGATTCACACCATCGAGTTCGTGTTGGGCGTGGTCAGTAACACTGCTTCTTATTTGAGACTGTGGGCGTTGAGCTTGGCTCATGCTCAGTTGAGCGAGGTGTTCTGGGACATGACCATCAAGTTGTTGTTGACCAACGAGAATGCCATCGCAGAGTTCTTGGCCAAATCTGGTATTGGATTGGTCGTGATTTGGGCCGTTTGGTTCGTGTTGACCATTGGCGTCTTGTTGTTGATGGAGAGTTTGTCTGCCTTCTTGCACGCATTGAGATTGCATTGGGTGGAGTTCCAAAACAAGTTCTTCGCTGGTGATGGTCACTTGTTCCAACCATTCCATATCAGCAGCATCATCAAGGCTGCGGAGAAGGAAAATAGAGAAGATTAAAATTCATTTTTTTGTTGATTTTTTTTGTAAAGTGATTCTTTTGATGTTTGTTGTAATGGATGTTATGTTTAAATGAACAAATGAACAACAGCAGGAACATCTAACTCTCCAGTGTTGGACAGCTTTTTTCGCTAACAACCAAGATATACCCAAGCAGCGATATTTGAAAAGGTACGCGATGGTTGTTGTCGTGTTACTTTTGTGGCGTCCTTCAATATGGCAGGAAATATAAAGCCAACCATGATAAATCTAATTTTAAAGTCAAACAAGGATAATGAAAAACTATATGACTTGGCGGTAAATCTAGGTAGTAATAAGGATAAGGTAAGGCTTACAAGACAATCGTAGCAAAAGGACCATTATGTGAATGCTTGAGATATTATGACATTCAAAAGAAGATCGACGATGAGATCTAGTAACAATCATGTAAAAACATTTAACTTATAAACAACAACATCTTTCTTTATATATATCAATAATACATTTATTTCTCCAAAAAGTTAAAACTTAATTTCGGAATTTCAATTACATCATTCATTACTGTCACTATTCTTGTTCTACTTCTAAGTGGCTCATAATACTTTCCACTCCCATATTCAACATCACTAGCAGTACTGCTGACTACGCTCTGTGCATCATCATCCTGTTCATCCTGATCCTCTTGTTCGTCAACGTCGTCCTGCTCTGAAGCAAGAAACTGAAGCTTATTACGAGGTGACGACGAGTGAGTGGAAGGTAGTGAAGTCTCATGGAACACATCATCGTCCACAAAAGTTGATTCCTGTTCCATCATGCTACTAGAATAATCCGATATCATCGAAGACTCTGATTCGTTCAGATCGGAAATTTTCGATTCGTTCACATCCACATCAGAAATGGATTGTTCCAAATTTTTATTCAATTGCTTATCGATGATTTGTTTTAGTTTTTGTAGTTCTTTAATGTGCTCTGATGTGCTCATTAAAATACTCGAGTCACTCGGTCTAACTCGTTGACTGTCAGTGAGAGGACTGTCCTCGTTGCTATTATTGTGATATTCCGAAATGGTATTTTTGGACACTACGCTCTCTCCCACCATCTTTGTGTGCATTTCTGAGGACATGTTGAAAATTTGTGTTTGATGATTTTTGGAGTCTGCAATCAAATTCTTCAAAGTATACTTCATGTTTGAGATTTCTTTGTCAACGTCTTGATCTTCCAACACGGGGTTCGATGCTTCCGTTTCGGGTTCTTTTACTTGCGAATGTATGTGTTGTGATTGTTGATCGTCCTCTTGTACAAACGATTCTTGTTGATTTTCCTCTTGTTCGTAATCCTCATGGTCGTTGTTGTTGTCATCTTGATGATCATATTCATCATCATCGTCAATGTGTTGTTGTTGTTCTTCGTAATCTTCCTCAAGAACGTTTAAGCATTGTCTGGTGAGTGTTTCTCCAAAGGTCACCTTCTTCTTGACTCTTGATCCTTGGATTTCATCACGCTGTAACCTTTCGTGCAACATATCCAGCTCCTTGATGTATTCATTTTCATTAAAGTTGTTCGTATTTGATATTTGTGATATATTGTTAATGTCAAACTGTAGATCCAAGGAGAAGGGTATTGGAGATGCTTCTTGTTCTTCTTCTTCTTCGTCATGATGAATTGGATTTTGAGTCATTGGAATATTTTCATTGTTAATTGTCGGCTTGGTGGCGACCACTCTTCTATTCATCTGAATCATTGTTAATGACAAGTACTTTAACACTTACAAATTCTGAGACCTGGTCTTGATTGAGCCTGTTTGCTGAGTTCTTTTGGTCGACTTCTTCGAATGCATTCTCATCTTCTAAGAAGTCATTTTCGAAGTCATTTTCGACACCAAGATGGTTAAGAATGTCTCCTAAAGGTATTGTTCCAAGAGCTTCAATTAATTTATTATTGGCATCAATGGACTTGTGTGGAGATGAGTTCATTACATTACCTGACCTAGTCGCATGTTCTGATACAAACTCTTCGGGCTCAGGTTGCTCATAAGAAGTTTGCTCTGATATGCGAAGTAAATCTCTGGTGGCGAGCCCAGCACCAGTTGATTCAAGAACAGATAGATCATGAAGGAATGAGTCCATTAGATCAGAATGGCGTGGAATCTGCGTTCTGTTAACGTGTGACTCCTCGTCATCGTATGACAGAATTGATTCATCAAGTGTCCTCGCCTTTTTGATTTTGCTAGAAAATTGTGAGAAAAATGATGTGTTGTATTATACCTTATCCGTTGCTTATGGCGATGTACCCTTTGTCTCCGTAGATTCTCGGAGAAGAATGACTTCTCCCGTAGAACAACAAAATGATGGACATTCGAATTGATGCGGTTGTGAACAGGTACTTCTTCTGGAAGTAATGTATAGTAAAAGAAGGAATTGTCAGATTGAGATGAGCGGAACGATTTGTAGTTAATTAGTGTGAGTATTAAAAACTCGTACAACTCAACTCTCACCTCGGGAGCGAGACCTAGCCTAAGCAGCGTTAAAATCAATAATTGTGACTGTTATACCTTTTTCGCTTTTTTTCTTTTTTCGATATTATCTTCTTGACTTCTTGTGTTACATCTTCGATAAGTTGTCTTGGTTGATCTGAAAATATTTTTTTTGTAACAAAAAATATCCGAGAAGAAGGAATGTATTGTGGTGAGATTCCTATTTTCTTCTTCTTTGTTCTATTTGTGAATGGGACCCGTTCCCCTTGCATCGCCTCATTTAAAGCCTAATAGTTCAACAAACAGCACGTAAATAATACATTACCACATTGCGAGCGTCAAGAAAAAACATTAGATCGACAGATGTGTAGTATGGCGTTAGAAAAAGCCCAAACAATTCTACCTGCTTGTTAACATAGCGATGTGTTTTGACTGCTTCGAGAAGATCGTGTGTGGACTGTTTTGAATTAGGCTATTAATTGAATTAATAATCTTACTTGCTTGACAATTCTATCCAGACCAAACTTTTTTGAAATATGATTGAAAACAAAAGATGAGAATGTCTCTAGTGTTCCGTCTTGTGACTGAATCTCTTGCCGAAAACACTAATAAGTTATTAGTTTTAAAGGTAGTTGTTGACAATACCTGATACCTACTATTATATATATCGTCTATTATTCTTAGCAGCCAGTCAATAGTGCGCACAGAATTTGTTTCCTTCGCGCTGGGATGAGGTACGCTTCCGAGTGATGCGTTTAACCGAGATTGTGACTTGGATTTCGAAGGAGTGTTTTGGGCGGGATGATGGTTTTTGAGGGAGTCAACAGATCGATTCACATCCGTAACCTTCTCCCCTCCAACTTTGTATGTCACATAAATTTCACCGTTGTTGGTTTTGCTGACCATTAAATCACTCTTACTAGCATTTGACAGCATTTTGAGTATGGTGTCTTTTTCATCGGCCCTTAGTTCGTTCAAACTCATTTTCATGGACAAGGATGTATTGCTTTCGTTAAATGACACTTTCACAGGCGAATCCTTGTTATTGCGGTCGCTGTTTGCTATTGAAGAAGCGTGATTGATGCTTTGTTGTTTTCTTAGCTCGTGTAATTCTTTTTGTTGAGCTTTTTGTTGTCGCATTAAATCTTGAATTTGTTGCTCGAGAGAGGTCGCTGAAGATTTGGCGGATTGTTTTTGTTCACTTTGTTTGAAAAGTTGTGAAGCATTTAGCTGCGAGATGTTTTGCTTGTAATACTGCAGGTATCTTTGTAGGTCTGGATCATCCATATGCTGCCCTGGTCTAGGATTCTGCTTAGGTGGCTCCAGGTCGCTCACATGCAACATGGATTGCCTGTCCTCCATCACCGGATTGCGTTTGGCGCTAATGACGTAGTAAACTAAAGAAATAAACGTATAGTTCCAAAATCGCTCGTCTAACATGGGTTGACGGTGATAAAATAAACAAATACGACACAATGATCATGTCTACGAAACTTTCAAGTAACGTAATATTATTGAAAAAGAACATGTCTTTGTTAACTAGTAATACTTTTTATTAAGCGCTTAGTACTTTTATTTTGACAATTAATTTGCCAAACCATACCCTTAAAGGATGCTATGGCTTCTCCCAATAATCTCGTATGGTGTGTATTCAATGGTAGATAGTTTTTCAAATATCGCACACCTTCTCTTCAAGTTCTCTCTTGTAACGTTCTCATTGTTTGACTCCATCATTTGTGCAACATGATATGCTTGCTGTAGATAGACTGAAAAACTAACATTGAAAACAACAGCTTTCCATAACAGATCCTTCAACAGGGCGACAGCACAAGTCAACATGATGATCAGCCAATATAAGGGATTACTTACAAGATTGTAAAATTCGTAATAAGAAGCACCAATAAACGAAGATTGAATGGCCGATGCTACAAACCAAGAAGTGATCGAGAACAAACAAACCATGTAGTTTAACACAGTCAAGGAAGCGGACTCATACATGGCCTTAAAGGTCACAATAATAACAATACAAGTATAAACCATACATTGCAAGTGCTTCAAATCAATTCCACTTTGCACAATGCAAAAATAAGGAACAAAAAAACAACAAACACTATGCCAAATAGCATTTCCAAACCATACCAACAACGCTCTTTTATTGTAATAATAATCATTTTGACCATAGCAGTACAACTCTGGAACATTCAAACAAGTCTCCTTCGACAAGTGTCTATCCAATGCAGCAAAAGTAACCATGGGAGTGCTCGTAAAAATGATTTGATAAAAAATCAACAAGATGGGGTCGAGTATAGTAGTTCCAGTATAGGCATTAAAAAATAAAAAACAAAATTGACACAATTGAAGACAAATACACTTGTAAAAAGAATATAACATTAATTTTGATATTCTGCGATAATTCCAAGCACCATGTACAAACAACAAATTAACCAAGTATCTAAATTGACTAATGGAGTAGTCGCTTGCACGCGCTGCTTGGTTTCCCTCCAGTCCGCTTATGCCCACGCCTATATGAGCCGATTGAATCATGCTCACGTCATTCGCACCATCGCCAATTGCCAATCCAATTGCATCAGGACATTTCATTTTGAAATTATCCACCAACAATGATTTTTGTAGTGGAGTGGCCCTGCAGAAAATGACAGAACTACACTGGATGCACAAATCAAAAAACAAATTGCGATCATTTTGTAAAATCACATCGAGCGATGCACCATTTACAACCACACAAGAATCACCCTTATAAGAATTAAATGACAATTCATGTTTAATTTGGTCGACCAACACGATTGGATCCAAATCATTCAAAACAATTTGATTTGCATTCGAACCAATCAACGAACAAGATAATGCAACATTCACTGCCGTTTCCAACTGATCGCCAGTCAACATCCATATTTTTATTCCTGCTCTTCGCAGCTTAACAATTACATCAGGAACACCATCTTGTAATTTATCCATGATGGCCGATGCACCCATCACATTCAAATTACATTCCATTTCCATATAAGCAACTCGTAATGCTTCTTGTCTTTGTTGTAAACTAGTATTGGCGGGAATAAACGCTCGATCGTTCCATTCTTGATATTCTTGTAAAGTAATTTGTCTACCGGCACATACTAACGTACGTAATCCTTGTGATGAGAAATTGTTGATCGAATCAAAAGTGGAGTCAATGTGTTGCTGATTGGGATTGAGTAGAGGTAACATGACGCTATCGGCTCCTTTGGTCAAAATGTTGATTTGGTCATTTAATCTCAAAATGATGCTGAAACGTTTTCGACTGGAAGTGAATGGAAATGTATTTAGTATTTGGTACTCCTGATGCTGGTTGGAAGTGGGCGTGCGAATGGTGATTGAGTTGTTGGTGCGTTTGATTAGTTTGAATCCTAGGTGGGCGGCTCCATTGACTAGTGCTAATTCGTCTGGACTGGATGCTTGGTATGAGGTGTTGATGTTGTCATTGTTGGAAATGTTTTCGTCGGTTGTGACCGTGTGACACAAAGTGAGTAGTGTGAGGAATTGTTGTATGGAGTTGGATGAGTCTTCGTGGATCCAGTTTCCGTGCTGAATGCGTTTGTCGTGAAAGTTTGTTCCTGGAGTATTTGGTGATGTCATTTCGTCGGAATGTTCTTCTGGATCTGATCCGTACTCTACACCGTTAACGCAGAACTTGTGAAATTCCATCTTCTATGAAAAGTTAAAATGAGAGAAGAATGTGCTTACGTTTTGTGTCAATGTGCCAGTCTTGTCTGAGAAGATGTACTGGACTTGTCCCAATTCTTCTACAAGGTTGGTTGTTTTGGAAGAGGCCAATGTGTCTGTTTCTTCATGATACATGGAAATGTCATATTCAATAAAAACTTTCGATAGATATAACTTTGCAATTTCTGCTGTTAAATACAAACTAATGGGAATAACGTTGCAATACAAGATGACAAAAGTAACAATCCCTTTGATAATTGCAATGAACTCAGACTCACCATTAAAAACAAACAAGTACCACACATCTCTGTTTCGAGTTCGCCATGCACTCATAAAACTCACACTCAAAACAACCAATAACAACAAGAGTCCTATGACCCACACAATTGCTTTATTTGTAAGTTTTTCAATTTTACTAAACTTTCTTTCTGCATCATTAGAATTCATCATGAGCTTGGTATGACGCCCAGTATGAGTCACCACACCATAAATAAAAGTAGTAGATTTTAATGAGGACCCTCTTAACAAAATGTTATCAATGCTTATGGGAGTAATGTCTTGATTGTGTTGGAAAGCAGTATGCAACTCAATAGTACCATTAAAATCATAAAGTTGATTATTTGGTTGTTCACAAGTAATGGTTGCTCTCAAGGTCGACAACTCTTCAATTTGAGTGTTTAAGGTAGCGTTGGTGCATCTTTTGATTTTTAAATTACTTTCTCCATCAAGGTTTTTGGTTTCGACATAACAGATGCCATCATCACCGCTGCTTAGTATACAGACTAGATCGGCTGGAAAGAATTCGTCTTGTTTTACTTGTACAATGTCACCAACCCTATGCAACAGTCAGTTTGAGATGTGTGCTTTGAACTCACCTTACATCCTCCCAAAGTGTTCTTTTCAGTTGGCCATCTTTCAGTACGTGTGTTTTGGATTTGTTGACAATTCGATCAGCAATGTGTCTTCTCTTGAATTGTTACATTGAGAAACGAAAAAAATGCTTACCAAATCTTCAAAAGCATCTTTGATGAACCTCAAAATAACAAACAATGCGAGAGTACATATTGTGCTTATTCCTCCAGTGGGGCTTAATCCTGTAAACAGTTGTAACATTGAAATGACAAAAAAGAATGCATTGGCAAGTCTTGTAAATTGCTCTATTAGATTCTGGGGCACAAGGGTTACCAAGTTATATTTGCCAGTAGACACTATTCCTTAGATTAATTTATTTGTCAAGTGAACATACCTGTATTACTGCAGTAGCGGTGGGCGTTAAGATTATTATAGGTGCTGTCGTTGATTTTTATCTGTCTAATAAGTGGTAGCTTCGAATGTGAGCAATCTTTAACATTATGATACAAACCTTATTCCATGGGAGTTTTTCATAAACACGTCGATAAATTGACCTTAGGTTTAACATCTTTTGTGGGTTAAACACAATATACCAAAGTAGCCTTCTTATATCCTTGTACCATCCGATGTGCGCCTTAAATTCGAATATTCTATTAGTCCAAATAAAGTCCGATTTTGTAAAAGTTCTTTTGTTTATGATGGCAAGAAAATACCTACCAGTAAATTATAAGAAAGCACTCTATGCTATTGCAGGTATAGTGTCCGTTGCTTTACTATTCGTGTTGCTCTCAAGTAAGAGCAATCAAACCGTAAACAAATCGGCCGTATCAGTGCCCAAACAGGATTCTATTGGGAACCTCAAGCATGCAGATAACCCAGTAGTATTTTTCGACATTTCTATTGGGGGCAGGCCATTGGGAAGAATAACTTTCGAACTATTCAGTCATATCGTCCCAAAGACAGCAGAATCTTTTAGACAAACTTGCATAGGGTTTGAGAAGAACGGTAAGCTGTATTCGTATGAAGGTTCCAAGTTTCACCGTATAATAAACTCATTTATGGTGCAAGGTGGAGACATTACTGCTGGCGATGGTACAGGAGGTTACACTATTTATGGTACACCATTTTCACAAGGTTCTAACTTTGTATAGGCAGAAAATTTGATGACGAGAACTTTAGAATACCGCATCAGGTTGGAGTGCTTTCCATGGCCAACTCTGGTAAAAACACAAATGGCTCACAATTCTTCATCACGTGCGCGGAGACATCCTGGCTTGACAATGCACATGTTGTATTTGGGCGAGTGCTTGATGGAATGGACATTGTTCGTCAAATGGAAGTTGTCGAGACGAAGAGAGATAAACCAATTGAAGATGTAGTGATAACAAAGTCCGGTCAATTATAATAAATGAATTATGTAGTAGTAAAATCAACAAATAAATCTATAACATTCTTTACTCGTAATCGTTAAATGATTTACTCAAATTAGAGCACATGTCAAGCAACTCCTCTTTAGACATTTTTCTGACATCCTCTTCTCCTTTTTTCCTGACGATAACCTCCAGCAGTTGGTTGTTCATAAAATCTTTACCGATAACAACAGTAATAGGAATACCAAGAGAAGTGGAAGTGTTTATTTTAGAAAATGGTCGTTCTTGAAGACGATCATCCAGAATCAATTGATTTTTAAAGAAAGTTAAATTACTCAATTTTTTATATAGGTCTACACCCTCCTCATAATGTTTATTTTGAACAAGTTCCACATCATGATCAGACATGTTCGCCTCCTTACGAGGTCTCATTGGAATAATATTCAATCGATAAGGGGCTACAAGAATCGGCCACACAATACCTTTATCATCATTGTGAGTTTCTACAATACATTGCATTACTCTAGAAACTCCAATTCCATAACACCCCATTTCAACATAACTATCATCAACCTTCATGTCAAAACTTCTACTGTATTTTTGACCCAAATAAAACACATGACCAATTTCAATTCCATTATGAGATTTCAAAGGAAGACATTTACAGTTGGGATTTTCCGAGTTTGCACACAAATCCCCTTCTTTTGCATCTCTAAAATCACCAACATGGACGACGACACCTTGATCACATTCATCAAAGTAGTCAATCACAGTGGAATCAACAAGATACAAGCATTCATTCTGTGGAGGTATGTTTTTTAAATAATCTTTAAATTTAATTTCATTTAAATTACGGTCATGAGGCAACAGCACCTGAACAGAACAATGTTCGGTGCTTGTGTGATGCACTTTAAAATTATTCTTTATTTTTTCATACTGTACATGGTTGACCTTTACTTGGCGAGGTTTATCGCTATGTGGTCGTGTATTACCTGTAGACTGTGGAGGAACACCAACTGCCTTTTCAATATTAGCGGCGTAACGTGTCTGTGGAGGACATCCACAGTACAGAATGTTATCATCCCCAACCTTTGCTAGAATTTGAAATTCATTTGATCTGGAACCACCGATGCTACCAGAGTCAGCATCAACGATTACATAGTCCAAATCACATGCCTCAAAAATGTTTTTATAGGACTGGACGACAAGATCGTAAGTCGCGAAAGCATCTTGAGCGGTCATGTCGAAAGAGTACATGTCTTTCATAAGAAATTCTTTGGCCCTCATTAACCCGAATTTGGGTCTCAGTTCATCCCTGTACTTCGTGCCAGTTTGGTATATTCGTAGAGGGAAAATCTTTTTGCCCTGTTTTAAGAGTTCGTTAGCTGCCACTTGGGTGACACACTCCTCTGCAGTTGGTGCCAAGCAGTAGTCTCTATTTTTATGGTCTTTCGCGATGAAAAGTTGATCCTGGTTCGATTCCCATCTTCCAGTCTTCTCCCACAACTCTTTTGGCTGGACTTTTGGCATGGTCACTTTTTGTGCGTCAATCTTGTTTAGCTCGTGGTCAATCACCCTTGATAACTTCTCAATAACTCTTTCTGCAAGAGGCATCATGGTGTAGAGACCTTGGCTTAATTGACGAATGTACCCATTCACTAGTAACAACCGGTGACTGTCGATTGTAGCGCCTTTGAGTTCATCCATACGATCGATATCCTGTTTTGATTGAATTGAGGTCAAAATCCTACTCATTCGCGTTATGTGTGCATGTCTAATTTGAGTTCCACGACATAATAAGGGTTTATTCAACAAAGTTCTCCTGAGCATCTGATGAAGTAATTTGTAAGACACAACCAGTCCTCAATTAAATAAGTGAACAATCCAGCATGAGCATCGGTATTCCAATCAAGCTTTTACATGAAGCCCAAGGACACATTGTATCTTTAGAGACTAAGAATGGCGAAGTATACCGCGGTCAGCTTATTGAAAGTGAAGACAATATGAATGTTCAACTTTCCCAGGTAACGCTGACACATAGGAATGGTCAAACGTCATCGCTTGAATCAGCATTTGTTAGAGGTAGTAAAATACGATTCTTTGTGCTTCCGGATCGATTAAAAGATGCACCGATGTTTAATATACTTAACGCACAACAACAGGCTGCTAAGGGAAGTGGTCGGGGTTATGGTGCTCAAACAACGGTTTCAAATGATAGGGGTGCGCGTGGTAGAGGTATGGGTTTCGGTGTTGGTCGCGGTAGGTCAGCAGCAATGAGAGCAAGAGGAAGAGGAGGTAAGTCACAATATCGTGGAAATTTTATTAATTCAAAAGGTGGAAGAGGAGGTCCAGGAAGAGGAGGAACGCCATACAATGCTTTTTAAAATCATTTATATTTATATATAGTACAACATTAAAGGTAATATTTGTTACCAAATCTTTTCATGTTTAAGACCATCGTTGCACAAACCCCTTGCTCTAATAGTAGTATAAATTTTAGGGTCCGCAACTTGTTGATTATAAGAAACATAATCTTCTTTTTCCTTCTCTTTACAACGCACTCCAACTTGTTTTTGAGACCACTTCATTCTTTCTTTGGCATTGGGATCGTCTTCCGTGCTTTTATTTACATAAATATGGCAATGGTCGAGATGGTTTCGAAAAGATTTGTAGGCATCTCCTTGTGATGAGCGAACCTGTGATATTATACCTCTGTGGTAGTGGGGATGTAAATTTGGTCTTGTTTTTGTGGTGGTAAAGTTTGATAAAATCAAGGGTGCTCCGTTATGTGCATCGGTATGTTTGCTAGTAATCGCTGATGCTGATTTACTACGCAGACCCATAGCTATTGCTTTTTCTTCGTTCTTTCTCAAAGTCTCCATCTTCACATAGTGGAAATTTGACGATGCAGTCCTGCAACTATTTGCTTCATCGATTATTTTTCTTTGTGTATAGTGAAAAGTATCGGTCATTTTTCGATTTGCTATAGTGGCCCTCATTATCTCACGAACATTCTCGTCGCTCCTTCTAATACTGTCGGGAGATAGTGTCTGCATCATGACTACAGTACGTTAAATTACAATTTTTACAAAATTAACTGCAATGCATGTCAATGACAGTTCGTTGGAAAGTTCACTTTTCTTTGAGTGTTCATTTCATGTAAACTTAAAGATGACATTAAACATCATAAGTAGGACGCATATCGGATCAGGGGCACGTAATTTCTTACAAACCAATATAATTCCTACGGAAAATAACAAATGCGCAAGTATTTTTACTCGTTTATATTTAGACATAAAAAATTAGACATAAAAACAAAAACGAAGAAGATGGGTGCTAAAAAAAAACAGAAACAACACAACATGAACGGAACAGTTATCACCAAAGAGCCTATTGTTAACAAAGTTATTGACCACGCAGTAGTAGACACTATTATAGACAAAAAGTTCGTTGAGATCCACAAACAAGACATTGTGACAGAGGTGCACGAACAGGTAAATTATTATGATTCAACAAAAAAACTAAATTAAACAAAGCCAATCATCGAAATACATGAAAAACCAGTCACACAACTTGTCGAAGAACAATCAATCTACACTAGAACAACAACAAACGCTAAGTTCGAAGAATTTAAAACAGAACCATTAAAAGATGCTGCGTTCCTCGAAGCACAAGCCGAACTCCTTGGGACCAGAAGCTTGGTAAAGAAGAGCGAAGCTGACATTGCCCAAGTTCAAGAGAAAGAATACATCAAGAAGATCGAAGTTCAACCGATCGTCGAGTTACACGAACAACCACGCATTACAGAGATTCACGAACAAGAGATCATCGAAGTTCAAGAACAACCCATCACACGTGTATTCCACGAAAAACCAATCGTTAGACGTTTCAACGAAGGTGTTGAAGTAGCCAGCTCTCGCCTAGACACCACAACTGTCGACACAACCGTTAAACCAACAGTAAGAAAGACAAGAAGAGCCATCTACTTGGTCGAGGTCGAAAGAACTGTAGAACAAGCGTTTTAATTATATAAAAATATTTTTGATATCTAATTTTATTTACCATACAATGGTCCTGTCTTCTCAGCATTTGAAATGGGAACAATTTTTTTAAAAGAAACTTTTGTAATCTCATCATCCTTCATACTTGGAGAATAAAAGGTTTTACCTTGAGCACGCTGAACCGTTGCACTAGAACTCCGAATTTCAACTCCTAATGTTTTATCGGTGGCACCCATCCTTGATAAATCAAGTCCATGTGCAGTTTTGTCACGCTTCATTATTTGTTCAAATGTTTTTTCGTTTTGATCAACATACTGCTCTCCTCTAACGATGCTTAATGGATCAGGTTTAATGTTAGCGTGCTTGATGCTCTTCTTTTTTGGTTCTCCATGCAGCAGTGTGGTGCCGTATCTATCAATATCTGACACCTTGTGATAGAGCAGCTTGTTGGTGACAACAAAGGTAGGATCATCCACTACAAGCTTCCTCTTCCATTCTTCTCTTTCTTGTCTTTGAAGTGCTTCTGTATGCTCGATATCACTTCCAATCAGTGGAGGGGGACTGGAATGGATGGGCGGAAAGAGCGCTGGAGGTTTTTTAAGGCTAAGGATGTCAAAATCTCTCCGTTGGTCATGTGAAGAATTCTTCTCCTTTAAAACGTTCGAACGAGGCGTCACACTCTGTGACCTGAATTTCGGAGAGACTGGAGGTGATGGCACTTTAAAAGTACGCACCCAACGAGGTCTTGTGTCATACACATTAACAGCACTCTTTTCAAAAACAGGTTTGGTAGTGTCCTCAAGAACATCAACTGACGAATCTATTGGACGGCTGTTGACAGCAATTTCTGACAATCTAGACACACGACGTTTATTAACCGTCATAAAATTAACATGACTAGAATTACCAGAACGCAAATATTCTGATGACATGTGGTGATCAATTTCAGATAATCCCGTGCGCTGTCGCCAACGGCGCACTTGAAGACCATAAAATACTTTATTAAATTTATCTTGACAAGCAACAACGCGCGCTTCCACTTCACAAGTCAAATTGTCAGGAGGCATCTGAGTGGCATCAAGTATCAAGAGCGCATGTCCCTCTAATATAGGTAAAAATCCCCACCTTCTCACGTAATAATCACTATTCAAAGAAGGATCGTCCACAACAAAGCAATCTCTTGACTGTGGGTGATGGACGGTCGGAATTGTATTCAGAGTAATAGCATCAATTACAATGTGTCGACCAACAAAGTTGATCAAATCATCCACAATGTCTAATTTATTTTTCATCATTTCTTCATATTGTTCTTGTTCAAGTTCCTTCTCATAAGCTCTCCTTTCGTTCAAATCTCTTTCTTGTTGCATGTGAACGAAGAATTCTTGTGCCTCCTTCAAATCAATCTTTATCAATGATTCATCTCCATAAATTTCATCCAACCGTGTCAATACGCTTGCATGAGGCAGCAAGTTGTTCTCTACAATCTCCTTCATGAACTTTGAACGAGCCAAGTGAACCAACCTAGTGATGTGATCCATTTGTTCCACTATCGACATTTCATTTGTACATTTGCTCTTGATGGTGGCGGCATTGGGCGTTGTGTTATTGTTGTTGATGACCTTCTCTGATAGGTACAGTTTTTTATTGGATAAAATTTCTTGTAAACTATTTTTAAACCTAAATCTCCTAATCGGGGTGAGGACCAAATCTTGTTCCGGCGTATCAATCTTGACGTCACTCTCAAGCAACACTTCATCCAGAGGCGATTTCTCTTCTTCCTTCTTTTGTTTCTTATCGGAAGTGTTCTTTTCCTTTTTACCTTTTGCAGGAGATGTTGTTGTGGTGTCGTTTAATTGTTGTTGTTGTTGTTCCAACTCTAATTTGATTCGTTGTTGTTCCCTTTGTAATCGAACGGCTTCATGTTCCTCCACAACTTTTCTTTTCATTTTGCGTATGCAATCCGAAATGATTAAACTTTTATAATCTAGCGGCGTGTAAATGTTGAGGTTGGCATTGTATGCGACTCTAATGTATTGATGGTGATCTTGTGGCATGTTCTGTTCGTGATTGACTGATTTGTATTCACTCGATCGGTTAGAAATGTAGTTCCTCAAAAAATCCATCAATTCTTTAGATTCCGTTAGTTTTGATTCCATCACGATTAATCGATACTGTCCATCATAAATTTCAAATCCTGCGAACAAGTCATTGCGTAATTTTAAATTCACTTCGATGGTTGATGTTGTTTTTTGGTCCTCTAAAAGTAATCTTCTTGAAGATGATCTGGAGCTGGTTCTAGAAGATGGTGATCCGCTTGGAGATGGTGATTTTGAATTTTTTGTGGATTTTGATTTTGGTGTTTTCACCGTCTGTTCGACCGAATCTATCAACACTTTTGCTTGCATTTGCTCTGCCTGTTGCTGATTAACTGCAAGTTTATAATAGTAGTGATGTATGAAGTCATCAATTTCTTTTGTGATTTGAGTATTGTACTTATGGGCAACTATTACGATGGGGTATTTTATTTGCTCGTGTTTGTCTTTGCGCTGTGGGAATGCACCTGATAATTTGATGCTAATCTTTAAAGCCGTCTTATTCTCCATGTATGGACCGGGTCTAATTTCTTCTCTTACATTAATTGCAGGCACTGGATCTACTGGTGGGACAGGTTCAATTTGAACAGGAGCTGGAGAAACAACATCATTACTCCTCTTTTTATTCGTAGGGCTGGGGTTCTTTTTTGAAGGTTTTGGAGTTGTGGATGTCTTTCTGGCTTTGGCATTTTCATTGTTCTTATCTGTTTGCTCAACTAAATCATCCTTTGCTTGTTTTGAATTTTTGAGTTGACTGGTAAGTGTGAGTTGTGTTTCGGATGCATTCAACAGCGGCTGCAACCAAAAGTCAGCACTACCATAGTAAGTTATCGTGCCATCGATTGCATCCCTGTCATGTACTTGTATCGTAAGTGGATTTTTTTCAAAATAGTCTCGGAATTGATCGACATCTCTCTTTAGATAGATAATTCGTTCGTCATTTATGTCAATGTCCGTACTTTTGGGAAACTCCCCTGTACAAATAGTTTGATTATTCATTTTACATTTAAAGTATACAATGTTTTTACATTTGCTCTCGAGATAGGGTTCGATTGGAAGACTCCTGATTGATTTTATATTGAATAACATTGGTTGCATGCTGTAATGTGTTATTAATTGATACGAAATAATCAACTCACCATTCGAGTGCATCTGCGGATAGAAGGTGCTCATTTAGCGTTAGTAACACATTTAAATTGGAAAAGTAAACGTTTTGTAAATCGTCTTGAAACAAGCGTTTTGAAACTCTTTTACTTCCAAATAGAAAGGTTCGAAGATCTACAGCAAAAGAGTAAAGTAACTCTACTCCCTCCGAAGTGCCTTCTTCTGCTATAATTGATTGTAAAATTTGTTGGTCCTTTGGAATCTCGGTGGCTGTTTTTAAAGTTGTTGTTTTTGTTTGTGCAGTTGGATTTGCAACAGTTGGTTTTTTAGCACTAGGTGCACGCTGTTTTTTGTCAACCTTCTTAGCTCTAGGATCATCAATAATTTTATTAACTTTAAACAATCCAATGTCTAATGATTTACTCTCGTATGAAGCGATTTCGTTAGGGTCTGATATTGTGAATTCATGGTTAACAGTGATGTTAAATGCTTGGTTTTCAATTCGATCGCTTCGAACAAGCTTTCCATTAAATAGAAATGCGAACACATATGTTACTAAAGGAGGTATGGGTGGTTCCTCAATCTGTGTAACAGTTTGTATCTGCTGCTTCTTAACCACTGGGGCAGATTCCTCTTTTTTCGATTTTTTGAGCGTTGCAGTTGTTGGATTTGTGACCTTCGGTGTCTTTCTCCCAGCAGAGCCCTTTTTTGTAGGTGTCTCAACTTGGACTTCTAGTACTGGGGTAACTGGAATGGGGGGTGGCTGCGGAATTTCAAACTTTACGTATCCATTAAAGCATAGTGTTATGATTCTTTGATATTCTGGTATCTTCTCTGTAAATCCATTGGTATTAGTATTCGCCATAAATCATCTGTTGCTTTTTGTAAGGAATTGGCGCAATGTTTGGACAACGATTACCAAACAATCAACCACCACACTAGTCGTTGTTGGAATTCAACTCAATAATTATAAGAGGTTAGATTGAATGAGAGACGGCGAGCAGCAACAATAAATTTTGATCAGCTTGTGAATTGAATTTATATCAGTGTGGAGATATTGCACATGGATGTGCAACGGATCAGAATACAATTCTTCACATTTCCACACCCAAACAGCAACTCGAAGTAGTTTCAACTGCGGACGGTGAATATCTTCGAATGAAGTTTACCAGTGTATTTTTTTATTACTATCATAAAGATGTAGACCAATTCAACACTTTATAGTTTTCAATAAACACCGATTTGTATAATGTCATGATATTTATTATTATTTATTTACTGCTTTGATCTTATGTTCTGACTTCGCTCAAGAGACTGGAGTTCCCACTTTAGTCTTGAAACATCTTTGCCTTGTTTTTCAAGTTTTTTAATTTTAGCATTTAGTTCTTTTATTTTTTTGTTAATTGTTTCGTCCCCACTCATCTTCTCTCGTTTTCCCAACTCTTGAACATCATTAGCGTGTGTTGAATCCAATCCCTCCGGTAAGTATGTTTGCCTTTGATTTGCATCTTCTACATGTTCTGGTAGTGCGATCATCGGACCATTCGCACGTGTTTCCTCTAAAACCTTTGTGAGACCTTCTTTGAGTTCGTCCAATGACTTCATGGTTGACTGAATGTCTAAAATTAATTGTTTCCTAATCTTTCGTTCTTGATCATTGTTCGGTTCAATGCTGTCAAGGGCAAGTATTTGCTGCATCAACGACTCTGTATAAATTTGAAACGTTCTGTGGTTGTCTAGAAGAAATTGTCTAATAACCATATCGTGAGTTGATGACTCCTGTACAACGGGCTTTTGAGAGGGATTCTTTTCTTGTGCTTTCTTCTGCTCGACAAATCGTATGTAATCCTCTCTCATGCCTTGAATCGCAGTTTGAAGTGACTCATCCTCTTTCGCTTTTTTAAGAAAGGCATCAACGTTTTGTCTGTGATTATTGTATGTGGCTCTTTGTGCATTTATTTTATCCTGAAAAGTGATTAATGGGGTTGGAACTGTTGGGTTGTTGCGAACGATCCTTGCTGGGGGCTTATCTTCCGACAAACCTAACCAATTCTTGATGTTGTCAAAGAAAGACATTTTTTTATTACAAAAAACAAGTAAACCGTGTTAACTGCAACATTTCAGAATTGGGCAACAATGGTCAGAAAGTCTAATTCATCCCGCATTAGTAGTAATTTTAGTGAGGAGCCGAATTTTGATGTTATAAAAATAATCGGTGATGAAAAAAGACAAGAGGATCATTTAAGAGAAGTTCTGAGAACCAAAGACAAAGAACCTGACACAATACAGGAATGGCTTGATAAAAAATCTGACCCAATAGCATTGAGGGAGGAGCAATATGATGAAATGTATAAGGACCATGGAGCGGAACAGGACTCATTTCATTACTACAAAACACTTTCAAATAAAGGCGGCTCAACAAAGCATCAGCATGAGTATGAACAAAAATATGATAAAATGTGGAGCGACCTCGGTGCAGAAATACCTGATGTGATTGCACATGCCAGCACAATTGGAATTGAGTCTAGAATTGACAGGCGGCCATATAAGTACTACTTTGAGTCTCAAGTACGTGGTTGGTTAAATTATTTGAATAATGGTTTCAACATTTTGTTTTCTGGAGTTGGTTCAAAATTTGACATGTTAAATACTATTGTAGCTCTTGTCCTTAAGTATAAAAGTGAGTTTTGTTTTGAACACTTGTTTCTGGTTTCAGGTTATGATACAAACATAACCTTGAAGCAAGTGTTATCAGTATTGTGTTACAAATTGAATATTGATTCAGTGTCCGATAAAGTTGAGGATTTGATTGACGCTTTGTGTAAGAATTTGTCTTGTGAAGAGCCAATAACGTCGTCAAACCCACTGTCTAATCTGTTGTCTGATCTAAATGGATTTGCTTCGCAAGAAGACGAACCAGGAGTCCATCAACCCGTTTATGTCTTTATTCACAATATTGATGGACCTGCTTTCCGTTCTGTTGAGGCACAACAAATATTATCAATGCTGGCCAAATGCGATCGCGTCAGAATGGTCGCCACTGTGGATCATGTCAACTCTGGTCTGCTGTGGGACGATATGACTGAATCGCGCTTTTCATTTGCTCGCTTTGATGTTACACCTTATGGTCTGTATAGACAAGAAAGTCAATTTATTAAAGTCAATGTTGAATCTGGTGCAAAGACTACTTATGTGAGTGCGGTCGATCATATATTGAAGAGTGTCACCCCCAAGCACGTGGATCTGTATGTTATTCTATTGGAGCATTGTAATAAAAGAACACAAGAGGGTGTTGACTGAGGAGGAACTTAGTAAAAAGTCAAAATAATAAAAATAATAAAGCAAAGAAGGACAACAAGGTTTCTTTCAAAGGACTCAATATGTCTGAGATTGAAGCTGTGTTGGATCAGGAATACGACGTTTTAAGCATAAATAGGGCTCAAATAAAGAACCAGTTACATTCATTGTGTGTTCACAAGATTGTATCTGAGGTCAGAAGACAAGGAGATGTATATTATCAAGTCACTCACAATGATCAGAGTCAATGCAAGAGAATACACAAGGAGATCATACAAGAACAATACAAGGATAAAATAAGATTAGATAAAGTATAAACTTGAAACACAAATATCTAAAGACTTTTTATTTTTGCTTCAATCTCATCACATTTGTTCTTCAACTTGATCCATTCAGGTAGTGTCGAGAATTGCTCCATTGTTCTCTTCCATATTGGCTTCAGCATCATGCTTGCAGCAATTAACTTTTGCTTCTTTGGAAGTTTTCCATCACTGCGAGTCACTTGCGATAAATGTTCCAAAGCGTCACCAGCCTTCTCCTGACCAACTGCTAGATAATAAGCAGCATGCGCAACATTTAAAAACTTGCCCTTATCCTTCTCCCATCCACTTATTTGACAACTACGCAACATGCTTTGCTTCTTGTGGATCATGACCTCAATGTAAGCATTAGCCTCCAACAAGTCCTCAACATTTTTATTCTTTTCATACTTTTTCAAACTCAACTGAGACAACAAATCATAATAAAAGGAGTAGGCTTCCCAAATCTTTGGGTTATTTGCAATCTTTTCGGTAATGCCATCGAAACACTGTTGGATTTGGATTTTAAGACCTTGGATATTAGCACCACGGACAGCTTCATCATACAAATGTTGACAAAACTCGAACAAAACATTAACGTCAATATCTTTATCGCCCTTCAACGACACCATACGCGTCAAGGCATAAATAGCATTAGACAAATCTTTAGTATGAAGACTAGTATACAAGAAATTACTCCAAACCCTCCAACTGTTAATGTTATTCTTCAAAGATCTCTGCAGCGCAGAATGAGCCTTGGCAAAATCATTGTTCCTCAAAAAGATGGTGGCCAAATTATTCCAACTTTCAGTGTCCTCTGGTTCCTGCTGCACCACCCTCGTGAAGGCCTCCGCGCTCTTCTCCCACTCTTCAATCTGCATGGCCGCACATCCCATCATGAACCATGTCATGGGGTACAATGGAGTAATGCTCAATGACTTTTCGAACGCTTCCACGGCCTCCTTGTACTTTTCTTGTTTGTAATAAAAGTTACCGATGCTCCTCATGGCCCTGGAGAATCTATTGCCGCTAATCTCCCATGCCGCTCGATAATAATCGATTGGCGTTTGATGTATCCATTTGGAGTACTTTGTGATTAGATCGTCTTGTAGCGGCTTCACATCGCCTTGTCTCAAATCACCCATGATGCATAAAAGTTTTGCTTTTCTCTGTAACGCCACTCTGCTCGATGCTTCCAATTGTTCAAAGATTAATCGGGTGGCCGATCCTTCCTTCTCGACTACGATTAGGCACGAAATGACCTCGTCGTACATGCGAAGGCTTTCGAAGAGTTCTCTTGCTGACTCTAACATTCCTAACTCCATGTAGCTCCTTCCTAATTCTCTTTGTAGTTCCAAGATGGAAGGATAAGGTGTTGTATAGAACCATCTGTATCTGTCGACGAAACTTGGTTCCTTGTCGTTGATTTGGTCAACTAGTGCTTGTAATTGTAAACAACTTCTTTCGACTGTTCTTGAGCGTTCCTTTTCTAATCGACTACGAAGTAATAACGCGCAGCTGTAGATTAGCCAATTGTGATTTCCATTGTCTAATACGTATGTGACGTATGGGATCATTTGTTCTGTTGTTAATCTAAAGGTGTTGGAGTGGTTGTGAGTGAATGGACTTACCCATCATCTGGGTTTTGATTCTTTGTATTGATGCATAAGCATAAAAGAGTGCACAAATCAACATGCATCAGGTCGCGTATTTCTCTTTCTCCCTCTGTCGTCTTGATTCCATCGAGCAGGATGGTGTCTTCTTCGAGTGCTACCTTTTCGCTCTTTGTCTTCTTCTCTGCTAGACTTGGTGTGGTCTCATCAGGTTTGGTGTTAGTGAGGACATTTAAAATTAGCTGTGATGAGGATTTTGTTTGGTATTTTGTGCGGACACCCATGATGCCTGTCAATTCTACGCTCAAGTTGGTAGCATTCTGTGCACTCTTGAAGCAGTCGACAATTTGTTTGGGTTGGGTGGAGGATTGATTGCAATTGTACATGAGACCTCTCTCTAGGTGAAATCTTGCTCGGAGTTGAGCATCGGGGTGATCAGCATAAGTCTTTTCCAATTGATCATAACTCGAAACACAAATTTTACACAAAGAAATTACATCATGTTCTAAAATACGTTGGTGAAGCGTTGCATATCTTGCCCTCCACCAAACGTATGTATCGTCCTTCACATCTTCTCTTGATAAAAGTGCCTTTACTGTAAGCAAATAATGTGGCTTTTTGAGCATTTCAAAAGTGCCTTCTCCCTCATTACTGATTTCTTCTATGGCCTCTGCTTGGAAATCATCTTCAAGGTGGAATGGATGTACTGGCAAGTCAGTAGCTGGTCCTGTGTAGTTTTCTTGAACATAAATTGCTAATAATGTAGCAGACATTAACATGGCAGTTCGTGGTGGGATGTTGATAATTTCATCATTTAATAATTTGTAAATCTCTAAAAAAAGTCAAGACAAAGTTTCATTTAAAACGCACCACTGGTAGTTTTTGTATCTTTTAGCTGCTGTGAGTTGAATGGATGCGTTGATTGAACCCAATTATATGCTCCTTTGAGATCACCGGTACAAATCATTAGTGCCACGTCTCGTAACTCATCGTGTGATTCCCATTTTTGTTTCAGAATTCTTTCGTCACAAAGCAACACTGAAAGTTCCAAATCGTCCATCCTGTTTTCACACAGTCTATTTGAATCGAAATTTTTGTAAAAGGTTCACATTGTAAGTTTGAGATGAATGAACATGTTCAAGAGTGTTTAAGCAGCTTGGAACAGCAGATTACATCGTCCGATCAATTCAAACAAACATTGAAAAACATTAGGGACGACAGCGATTTTCAAACAATAGAATTTCTAAGAAGCAACCATTCGCTGATTTGTTCCAAAATTGCAACAAACATTTTAATCCCCACAAATGACCATCTATCAAAAAACGACATTTCAGAACTAATTCTTCCCATCTTTTTAAATTCACCTATACAAGCCATTCGTTCAATACTCAACGCGTCAAGTCGTCTAAGGGCAAATATTAAAAATATTCCCCAAAGAGAAATAACAAGAACACACGTGATCGCACTTGTCGAAATCATGTCAACAATTGTTGAAGGAGATAACTTTATCGAACAATCATTTCAGGAGTCAACAAACAACATTACACCGAAAGAAGTGATCTGTTCAACGCTATCGACATTACCAGATAACATTCAAAACGAATTAGTGGCCGTTAACCCCGATGCATCCTTCACTCAACTAAAACAATACATACCCAACACCTTTCGCAACTATTACAAAAAAATGAGCAAATCATTATGTCAACAACTCACATCCCAAACATTACACATGAACATGATCGCTGACATTTTTTCAACATTCTGTAAAAGAGGACACACGGAACACTTTGTTTCCTCTCTTTTATCCACACACGTCGACGAATCAACATTATACTATACATTATCAAACCTGAACAGCTTCGTGATTGAAAACGTCTTGATTAGCATTTTATTCAATTTGGATCAAACGCAAGAAACGACCTACTACAATATATTTGCAAAATTGATCCATTCGAGTAGTGATTGGAAGCATGTTATCACTTTTAAATTGCCTCTCCGCCCATCAACATTTACTTCCGTACAATGTACCGATGAATCACGTCGCAATGTGTCTCGACACATCAAGATGATATTATCGATGGTGGATCAAAAATATAATCTGAATCTAGTTAGTGATACTTTACAATCAACTAGTCAACTATGGAAATCTCACTCTTTTATCAAACAATCCTCGTTACAACAACACACACTATTGACATATATCGTTCTATCATTATTGACGACGATTGACAAAACTACATTACAACAAGGTCAACTCATTTCAAATTTAATTCAAGGAGTACAAAATAGATTACAAAGCACAGTGGAACAAATCAGAGAACACACAGCTATGGTAGCCATGAAATTCTCAACCATGATGGACAATGAAAAGACGTTAATTCTATTTGAAGCTTACAAAGATTCATTACAAAATTTTGAAGATTCGCTTTCCGTCAACAACAATAACACCCCGATTAACAACCAAGATCCAGTCATCAATCAACGACAACAACAGCAAGTGAAAAAAAATATTGAAAAATTAGAAATCAATCCTGATGAGTTGTTTTTAGATCAAGACAATGAAGATGATGAAAGTGAGGAACATGATGATGAAAAAGAAAGTGACAATGATGATGATGATGTAAGTATACAATCATTTAATCTACAAGATGATGAAAATGATTTAAAACAAGTACAACCACCTCAATATGCTCATCAACTACTACAAATGATCAGAACAGATCAACAAGATGAAAATGCAAATCAAATTATCCAAATAGCTTTAGAACAAGCCAGTCATTTAATTAGATCACTTTTTAAAGATCCAAATCAAATTAATAATATATCACTCACATGCATAGCTCTTTGTAAATCTTTTTTATTTATTGAAAATCCATCTTCATCCACTGTATTTCATTTTGAAACCCTTCAATTTGGTGCATTGGTTAGCTTAGTTGTTACTTGCACTCAAAAATCAGTCAAGTAATTTTTTAAAATTTTTACAATTATTTAATGAATAGATATTTATGTGATGAATTTTATTCTACCAATGTAACTGTTTATCACAGATTATTAATATTGGATGTGTTGAAGGAATCTGCATTAGAGTTATCTAATAGGAGTTTAATTAGAAAACAATTAAACAATAAAAAAGAAAATTTAAATGCACAAGTAAAACCATTGGAGAAGAATACAAGAAGGTGGGGAAGTACCCCAAAACAATTAGAATCAAATCCAAATTTATTTTTGAATTTTTCTCATTTCTTTTTTTACTCTGTACTAAGGGAGTATCATAATCCGTTTGTTTTTTTGTTTTTAATTCTTTTTAATTTAAATGTAGTAAAATTTCATTCTTCTTGTATGGAGATGATGTGACGGTGTTGTCAAGATTGATCCATTGTTGTGGTGTTTTTGTGTACTGCTGCGGTGGTGATTTTACTGGTCATTCATTAGCGAAGGACATGTTGGAGATTTGTATTAGTGTTCGTTATTACTTTAATAAAACAGCTGAGCAACAAGATGTTGTCTTGTCCAAGAGAGTTGAGAAAGATAATACAAGCGTGAGGAGAAGTGTGTTGACTGCAATTCTACATTCGCTGAGCGTGTTACCTTCGAATGTTTTGATTGAAAGCGTTGGTTTGCAAGTAGTGGAGCATTTACTAAAGTGGATGATTGATGAAAACATAAACGACCCAGACCTGGAGTGCAGAGAGATTGCTTCTGACAACATCAGCATGTTAAAATCAAAATTAAATTGATTTACGTGTTTCTTCTCCTATTTTTGTATCTTGTTTGTTTTTGCCCAAACATGACTCGGTGGAAAAAATTTGTTCTTGGTTAATCCACAATTTCGTCTTTTATAACATGATTTGTGTGATCTTTTATTCTTAATCAAGCCACTGTAGTTTTAATACTCCAATGTATCATATCAATACTAGTAATGGCTAGGGATAGGATAATATTTTGTTCTTAAATAAAAATTCCCCATAGTCCGGACCCGGCAAGAGTGTTTTTGGAAACCCAAACGTTTCTATCTTCCAAAAATAACTTATTTCCTAGTTGCGGACTAATAAACAGTAAATTGGGTTCCTTCTTAGCTAATCATGGATGATGGGGTATCGGTATCTATTGACGAGGTAGTCATAGAAGTAAAGGACCTTGACGATGATGAGGATTTACCTGCGATTGAAGAAATCCAGGAAGTTCCACAAATCGAATCATTCGAGTGTATAGAAGAAACAATTATTATACCGGATACTATAAAACTCAACAAACCGGTGTTAGAACAAACATACATCAAAATTTTCGAGGAAAAAGACTGTATATTCGAGAGTGCTTTTAGCTGTGAAGAGATTATAGTAGGATTAAAGGATTGGGAGAGGTTGCGTGGTATACTTTTAGAGAATCCTGGAGAAGAATCTATAGCGTTGGGAATGGAAGAGTACTTGTTCAAAAACGTGTCCGTACTCAAACCGGACAATGTAAGCAGCTTCATGCTGCAACTTTGCAACTACCGCGAACTATACATAAACGATCTACTTGGACAATTAATAACACACTACAAGGATAGGTTGATAATAGAGAATGAGGCAGGTAGCAGAGACCCAGAGAGTGATTATGATGTAACAGCTGCGTCCGTCGACGGAACGATATGTGATGTCGAAGCTATAGATTGTTTTAACGATTTTTTCACAGAACACTGGCAGAAGCCCTCCGGAATAGTTTTTGATACAAACATTTATCCCCGAGCTTTCGTTGCCATAGAACCAAAACACAACGCAAACAAACAAACAGGATTCGGAGTCTACTTGGATGCTGCGCCGAGGTCACCAAAATATTGGTTTACAGATGTGCATGAGTACAAACAAAACATCTTCAGCGTAGTAGCCCAACGCAAATACATGAAGAGCCACGAATGGAAACATTTTGTTTCAATGAGCTTGAGTAGAGTTGGGGATGGTTGTGACAGCTTAAAAGCCATCTTTTGGAAGGCAGAGTCAACCTATTGGAAGTACATGAATTACTTTTTTAGTACAAGCCCAAAAGTAAACCAAGAGTATGACGAATTAATCAGCAAAGCTCTTGAGCTCACAACAAAGTTCATGTACAGATCCACAGCCGATGTTAAAACATTTGAATATGTATGGAATAAACTAAAAAGTGTATATCCATCAGAAGTAATGAGCCACAACAACTACTTGTTCATGAAAGTGTACAGACAAGCTCGGTTGATTGAAATCAAAATACAAAAGCTAGAGAACTTATATGAAAGGTCGATACTATTACCAGTGTTGAGGAAGCCCTATTACCATGAACGTCACATTGATGCGCTATCGGTACACATGATGCATAAGATTAGTAAATCACATTTTTATGCTAACGACGCACTCATGAGTCAAGGCTCCCGATTACACTGCGGTGTTGAGCAATACAAGAATAGGGTTGATGTAGATTACGTTAATAACAAGTTGATGATGTCTAATAGCATAACCAACAATATGCTGTGGCAAGCTATCAATGAAAACTATGGCAATGTGCTCAAAGATATAAATCATTATATATCAAGGAACACAGAACCTGGACGTGTAATATATAGAAGCGGTAAATATATTTACAGAGTGCTCTCCTCTAGTGCAGAATTGGCCTGCCACAAGATCACAAGAATGAGTTTTGAAGGTACAGATCCAGACAACCAGGGGCCCAAACAATTAACGCGGTTAGTTCAAAAATTATTATTACCCATCCGTAAATTAAATCCTCCATTCGACACCATGAATCCCCACGAAAGATCAGAAATGGCATCTCTAATCTCAGAGGCTATATTCGCCACAGAGGAGAGATTGAAAGACTTTTGGAACGAACGTAGATTTTCTGTAGTGAAGAACAGTCCATTATATAGAAGAAGAAATAGTGATTGGACGGCCCTATCAAAGCAAAAGAATATTAGAAGAAATGTTAGAAATCTTTTGATTGAAGATTTAAAAATTGAAATCAACTCACAAGCTTCTGGGTCAGATTCTCCACAGGATGAAAGTCCGGTCACGCCAACTACTCCAAGTCGATCAGGGTCCAGCCATGTGTCTCCAAGTGAATTGAGCATCGTTATACCTGAGACCGGCAGTTTTCCAAGAACACAAATTCCTATGTCACCTTTAAGAAAGAGTAGTCTTATATCGAGGAACCACGAATTGATTGTATCTCAAGTATCGCTGCCTATAGATTCCTCGAGTCCTGGTGATAATGCAGAGTCCTTCTCAATGCAAATGATTCATGTTGACCTTGAAAGGAGGTTTGAAATTGTAAAAGAAATTTCATCGGCTGTCAGAAATTCGGTTTTGTTTTACAACTCAGTGTCTACCACCAAGACATACATTCAAAGTGTAACGGACTTCATACCCAGCATATTCTTACACATAATATGCTTAACTGTGCCCCTATTTAGTATTGTTACTGATTGCGACAATGAATATTATAGAATAGAAAAAAACAAATACAGACAAAAAAAATCTCTGTCATTTATTGATTATGTAACAGGTTTGATCTTTGGTATCATAACGTTCGCCATAAAATCTATAATCATCACCCCAATTACATTTTCGATGAGACCTTTTCGTGAGATTTATCACTCATCAATTAGGTTGCTACGAATATACGAGCCTAAAGACCGAAGATTTATGCAAATGAGAGGGGCATGGAGGACCATACAAACACATCGCCTAGTCGTTCCTCACCATAATAGAATAATAGATACGCGATTAACTTTAGAGGATGCATACGGGATCAGGAGGGGCAAAACAACAATTTCTCTGCTAAGATTCTTTAACATCCTCATGGTGGACCTTATGATTTGGTTTAGTTGGATGAATTTGATGCTAGTTTTATTCGGGATACAACCCGGAGGAGTGCCATACTTTTGGAATATTGCCTACATTTTTCGAGATTGCTCCACCGCCAGCTCATTCACCGCTTATGTGATTTGTACATTCTTGAATTCTTGGACCAGCATTAGGAGAATTTATCTTCGAAATGCTGATGATGGGAGAAGATTGGCCGCCATTAGAGAAAATCAAATCAACAGAGCCAATTATGTGGCCATGAGTTCTTACCTCATCATGAGCATATTCATTTCTTTATTGTATGCTGTTTGGGATGGAAACGATGGATTACAATACTTGTATTTGATACCTTTTTCAAGGTATTTGTCTTTTGACACAGTAAAATGGAACGCTGTACAGATTATTAGGTATATTGTGTTTAGTGGTATTATCAATGTATTTATTGGTAGTATTGCGATGAGTTTGGGTAATGAGCAGAGGCTGCCAGACCCTGAGCTATGTTTTAAGAAGCATGTAGATTGGAAGGAATGGTTGAACTTTCCTTTCGGTACATTAGGAGGCATCATAAGAACGATAGAGAACAAAAGCAAAAAATAATACAAAACAATATTTATTAAAACATTTAATTGTTACTTGAATTCTTCATTTCTTGTATGATTTTGAATAGGATCAAAACTTGGGTGTTCTCAGAGTTTGACCATGCTCCATTCTTGTACAACAAATCCCATGGAATATAAAATTGAATTTTCTTATTGGTGTCCTGTATTTTTATGTCCACATCAAAATTTATAACCTCAACATCATTGACGACATCTTCTGTTAGAAGCATTTTGATACCGGCATTCTTTTGTTGTATGGCAGGGAGAATTTCAGAGTAACCCTCCTCGGTGGCTGAGTTGCACAAGAATTGGTAATAATCAACAACATGCTGAATGGGATAGTCTTCTAATTGTACTCTTACATTTTTATATGCTGTTTTGCTTCCATCACACAGAACCTCAAATTTAAGACCGTCTAATAGACCAGACATGGAGGAACCAAACATTGGCTTGATAAACAGGGTTGAGGATGATATGAAGTCATTTTCAGAGAATGCTTTTATTTTAATCTCATGATGCAAGGACTTTGACAAATTGGGATGTTCAAGGTCAACAACAAGATCGGAATTTAAAACAGTCAAATCTCCAACTACAACATCATACCGAGGTGGGTCATGGTTTGTTACAGCTAGGTTAGGACTAACACTGGACTTTATAGAAGTTTTTAATTGTCCATTGAGATTTTTGATCGAAATTCTGGACAAGAAAATGTCACCCTTCTTGTCCACAAAAACAGATTTAACTAAAGACAACATATCCGCATTCATTCCAACGGATTCTATATCAATGTTTATTGAATGTTCTGTTAAACTATTTTTCTCGGTCCCTCTCGCTGTGACCCATTTTCTTTTGAGTTTAACACCCGTGAACCTCATGGCACCACACAAAAAACAACCCTCGACTTTATCGTACTTTATATCCCACTCGTCATTTTCATCACAAGTCTGCAATTTCGCCTTCTCTATAATGCGATCAAGAAGGAAAGACAAAAAGTGGTCTCCTGTCAGATATTGTGCTGCGGATAGAAAGAAAGCAATCATGACTGATAATATTATCCAATCGTTTTTCTTCTTAATTTCATCTGCACCCGTATCTTTTTGTTCCTCATTTTGGTTGTTTTTAGTGTTTTCTGGTTTAAAAGTTTGTGTTGAAAGTTTTCTATATATTGATGAAGTCGGTACAAACCATTTTTTCGTAAGGTTTAACAGAGGAAATCTCGCATTCCTCCTCAATATCGATTTTAGCATTTTGGTGTTGTAAGTGGATTTGTAATCAACTTGTTGTGAAACACTGATCATGTCATCAGACGAAGAAGACAGAAGAAGAAGACGGGCTAGGTCTCTTTCAGATGATGAATCTTCCGATGACGACACAAACTATATTCGAAGAAAACGTAGAGAAAAAGACCAAGAACAAGGAGTCACAACAGAACAATCAAATCAACAGCAAGGGATAGGAAAGCGTAAAAGAGACGACAGCGATGATGATAGAAGCTCTGATAAAGATTTCTACCCTGGTGACCGCAGCACACATCAAGATTACAACCGTTCAAACAGAGGACCACCAAGCGGGGGTCGCGGAGGTGGCAACGGACCTCCACGCAATAGGGGCAGGGGAGGCAATCGTGGCGGTAATAATTATAACAATCGTCGAGATGGTAGACATCGCGACCAAAGATCACCAGACAGAAAAAGGCAACGTAGAGGTAACTTACTATTTCAACATTCATATTCAAAATCAGCAACAGAAGATGACCCTGAAGCAAATATTAGAATGATGATTATCAAGACTGGAGATGAGAGTTTGAACAACATTGAAATAAAGCTAGAGAAACTAGCTCAGGCCCTAAATGATGGTAAATATTTTGATCTTTAAAAAAACTTATCATTTTAGAAACTTTAGGAACAATGAGTGACGTTGTACGTAATACACTAATGACATGGTAAGCCAAGTGCTTTTTTCACTTTTACTTAGCAGCATCATAGTATTTTGGAGTTACCGACAAAAACAACCGTCTATGCGACGCTTGCTGCCTTATTAAATAGAGACAATGCCGACTTTGGAGCTAAATTTATACAACACTTACATGACTTGTTCGTCAAGAGTTTCGCCAGCATGGACCTCATGCGCATCAAAATACTTTTGCGTCTATTGTGTGAATTGATGAACGCCTTCGTCCTCTCAACAGATGACATCATGACCACGTATGAGATCATTCTTGATCAAGTCCACAAAAAACAAGATCAAACCGAAGAGATTAAAGTCAACCACATTTCATTATCCTCAGCGTTCCTAAAGGATTGTTTGGTGTTCGTATGTGTGGCATCCTTACCTTGGGGTACCCAAAGATTAATTCAAGACTCTGAACAACGTTTTGAGAGGTTGCTTACCCGCATCAACAACCACGTAACAAAATCCACATCAACCCATCAAACACTCATCTCCTCCTGGGAGCAATTCTACAAGAATGGAAACTACAAGAATGGGTCAAGAGCTCTCCTAAAGACCTCAGATTACTTTGAAGAGTCATTCATTAAAGAAACCAACCGAAGAGGATTTGCCGTAACACAAGAACAATTATTCAACCATACACAAGTACCAAGCACTCACGTGAGATGGTATAGAGGTCGCATGGGAATGTACGAGTCCATCATTAAAGAACAGTATCCTGGAGACAGAACGATCGCACCGTACGATCAGCTCATTGTCGAAGAATACATTTCGGACATGATCTACTTTTTCAATTCTTCTTATAAGGTATGTCTGAACATGTTGACCCGTTTACTAATATTGATTAGCTCCTCATGAAACACATGTATGATGTTCCGTTGAACTTGATGACACAAGCCATCGTCAGCAAAGAAGAATTAGAAGCCAACTTGGACGCAACACAAGAAATGGAATTCGAAAAAGCACTCACCCAAAGAGCCGATCTGATCTTTGACTTGATGGTCATTGACTCAGTTCTGGGACACATGCTGAAGATCAATCCTACCAGTCCACATCAGCTTCAATACTACATTTCTACATTAATCGAAATGATCAAACAGGATGGAGAACACAGAATTCCTCTTGTTCAAATCTACATGGACCTCATCCAGAAGGACATTAACACTTTGGACGTGGAGGCGTCATTCGTGAAGATACCTCACATGATGGCTACTCTGCTTCTAAACATTAGTTTGAAATGGAACTGGACCGAGTGGGAAAAGGACGTGGATGACTACAAACAGAGATGGCTGTCATGCGTTTTCGAAAAGATCATTCAATTCACATCATTAGAACAATTAAAAGAATCGATAAAGGTGAGTAAAGTTTCACAAGTAGAAATTAATCGTGTTTAGGATACTTCATTAGAAAGTGCGCTACCCAAAGAAGTCGACGAAAGCAACAAACCAAATCAATCAACATCAACCATCATCAAAGAATCATCAAAAGATGACGTCGACACATTAAAACAAGCTTTGGACTTGATTCTTGATGCATCAAAATCATCCATTCACGTATTGAGGAATCACTTGGTGGCACATTCGAACAACATTGATTTGCTACAAGAAGCCATCGGCGTAAGACATTCCACCGTACCTACTTTTAATATTTTTAGATGGAAACATCAAACCAAATCATTTTAGGTCAAATAAGGACTCACTACTGGTCAAATCAACATTTCGAACAATTATGCATCCAAACGTGGCTTAATCAAAATTTATTAAAATCACAACACGTGGTCAGATACTTGCTTCAAGATGAACAAAACATTGCGACTGATTCCTTCACCAAGATGGACCTTTTGTGCGATACATGGATCACTCAATTAATTTCAAAATCAATCGTCGCCCATCAAAAAGAGGACACCAAGCAATTCAACGCGCTTATCGACGAATTTTTGGAAAGCATGTACACATTGCTCATCGTAAGTTACTTTTTGAATCATGATCTAATCAAATGACAGGAGTTGCTATTGTCGGTCAAGCGAGCCAACCAAAACGAAACACACTACAAGTATGCGTTAGGAATGCTGACCAAAGTAATCAACCGATGGCAGAGGTACTGTCCAAACATTGAATCATACATTGAGCAGTTTTTAAACGATCAACAATTCAAAACGGCTCAGAATGTATCGAATGATGTGAAATCCATACTACGAAAAAACAAATACTATGAGGGCGTGAACAGTCAGCATTTGTGCGGAAAGTATCTGAATCAAGAACAGGCGCATGAAGTTGATAATCGTTTGGTGGCGGCTTTATATGATAGGGAGAAGAGTGAGTCCAAATCTGCAAAGATATTGAATAGTTTTGTTGGTGAATAAATCTTGTTTCATTGTTGTTTGGTGGTGTTGATTGTTTTGCACGTTGGTTGTTTGTCTTGTTACAACTCCGTTCCAATTGGAGGAGTTTATATAGTTGACCCGATACCAACCGGCAAAATACTTTCAAGATGATTAAATTTGTGGTCTTGTTGGCCCTAACATGCGCCGCCTGTGCCTTGAATGTACCGGCTTTCTTTTGGAGCGGAAAGGACTATCTTGGAGATAAGTATGCACATGTAGCATCGGAGCAGCATCTAGTAAACATTGCCGAGACACAAATAAACAAGAAACCTAAAGTGTTTGTTGCATTTATGCACAAGAATGTATGTTGTTGTGTACACGCGAAATTGTTGACTTGTTGTAGTTACCTTCCGACGAATTCTTAAAATATTCAGGAGCCTACTCGGAAAACTCTTCGGATAATTCTTTCGCCAACTTGAAGAAGAATGTACAAGAAGAATCAAAAACTTCAATGGTTTTCCCCAAGTGCAGATCACACCCCACCAACACACTATCCGAGTCTCTTTCGGAGAAGGAGAACGTAAACGTTGTCAATGATGTTAATGAGTTTATCAAGGTAATAAAAAAATCAACAATGTGTAGTAACCAAAAAATAGACTTTGGATACCATGAAGGCAAGCGAAGAGGAACAAATTTTCCTAATCAACTTTGAGGAAGCAAACAGCGCTCAACAATATGCTGAAATGGATAGGATGATGAATGAAATTACAAGCAAGCTAAGGACCATCTCCAACGATGACTTTATTGCAATGCTTTCATCAGAAGTACCAGCATCATCCCGTCGCACTTTGTTACGTTATGAAGATGACGAAGAGGAAGTCTTGGACTACGACGTGCTTTTTGACAACAATTTGTTAAATGTCAACCAAGCAACCCCATCACAAACACCTGCTCCAACACCAAACACAACCCACCCACCACATGTCACTCCAAAGTCAGATTATGCCAATCCTTCCTACATTACTGGTTCCATCTTTGGTGGTGTATTGGTCGGTGCACTTTTAATTTTCATTTTGTTTGTCGCCCTAGCTGGGCTAGTAAACATTGGTGTCGCCCCAAGAATGACAGACTTGGATGTGTATGGAGAGGATCAAAACAAGAAGTACCAATAAAAGAAAGAACATTGTTTAATTTTGATTTTCATCGAATAATTGATTGTTTTTGTTTTATTTCGTGCACATGCGATTTTTCGATTGACATTGATTGACGTTAACAAAAATGAGCCAGGATGGACTTGTGTGCTGCTCTGGTACACTGTCGAAGAAGGGCGTATCCTCCTACTCTAACTGGAGGAAGCGATACTTTGAGTTGGACTTGAATAACATGCACTTGACGTACTATAAGAGGGACAAAGAGAAGAATAGGAATTCGATGATGAATTTTACGTTTGGAAGTAACGAAGCGTTAGGATATTTGGTTATTGATCCTTGCTCCACTGTTGTGGAGTGCGTTCATGAATATAATGTGGACAACCGAACTTTGAAGGAGACCGAAGTTGTTATTGATAAATATGTTCCAGGAGGTGTCGCTCTTAACATGAAGAGGGCTCTTAATGCATATAGTAAGAGAACCTACGCATTCAGTCAGGCATTACCAAAGAACGTGGAGCAAACTACATCATTGCTAACAGGGACCAGCAACAGTGACAAAGGATCTAACAAGTTATCTACCTATAAATTCAACATTACGTGCGAACAGAGCTATACCACCAAAGATGCCATCAGGCACGAATTAAGAAGATACAAATTTTGGGCCGAAAACGAAGACGATAGGAATAAATGGCTTATAGCGCTAGATGCGATAATCACCAGAAGTAGACAGGCCATTGAGAGAAACAAGCATACCCACTTATTCAACACAACCCGGGCCTATGATGATTTTTCTCGCTACATGCTCATTAGGGTGGAGCCCACACAGCTAATACATTGTTTTAATTGTATAAGGCAAACCGTTGAGGACCAAGACATCATGTCACTAATGATTGTCAACGACTACGGAATCGACGACCAACCACAAAGCGATATGAACTCTCTGCCGTTATGTAAAGCAGCAATCAATGTGGAACTAAACAATAGTCTTGACTATGGTACACTATTCAGAAGGAATTCCATCAGCACGAAGCTAGTAACGTTGTTCTTCAAGGTGCACGGTATACATTACTTACAAAATGTCTTGAGCCATGATTTGATTAAACTTTGTTTGGAAGACGAACTCATAGAGCTGGATCCCTCCAGAGTTACCGCAACAGAGGACGAGACCTTGATAAAATCAAACGTTAAAAAGATGACCACCTTATGTAATAACATTTTGAAGAGCATCATGAACACTTGGGAACAATGTCCAATTGAACTTCGATACATTATGAAATACATGAGGGAGCAATCAGAAGTTGTATTTCCTAATTGTGGAGACATTTGTGTGGGTGGTCTGTTCTTCTTGAGATATATATGTCCTGCGATTGTTGTTCCTCACTTGTTTGGAGTGGTGAATGAAGCACCAAAAGCTAATGCCACCCGAACGCTGCTGCTGGTTACAAAAGTAATACAAAACATTGCCAATGGTGGTGGTGAGGCCAACAAGAAGGAGGCTTACATGAGAGTGATGGGCGACTTTGTATCTCACAGAGTGGAAACAGCCAAAGAATTCCTAAGAAAATTAACAGTTTGTCAATTATTTTTCCACTTCACTAACAGTCAACAATAGGATGTCAACGAAAACTTGATGCTTACCAAAAAACAAGAGTTTGATAACTTCCTTAAGGTTGAAAGAGACTTTATAAGTGATGATCTAAGAAGAGGCGCGCTGCAGGTTTTACATCAATTTTTCATAGAGGCACATCGTAATAAATTGGTAAGTCCTATATGGTTTCGAATAATTTAACATTGATAGTATTCTAGAGAGCCGACAATATCGGAGCAAGTTGATCTCGTTTATCATAACATTATTGACAATTTACAAATAACATCAAATAACCAATCCTCAATCAACTCGACAAGTCCGCCGACCACACCCACCACCACAGACGTTTCATCCACATTTGACTTTACGGACGACGCAGACGAAGAGGAACCCGAACTATTAGACCAACCGGTCAGAGAGATTAGAAGGACGCCAAGACATTGGACTCCAAGTAAGAACAAATCCTCATTTACAAACTTCAAACCAGCAACCATAATTAAGCGCATCAGATTCACTCCCTACGATCCCGCCAAAATTAGAAAGAACACTTCATACGTATACCTTCAGCAATCATGCGACGCCTCCGTGGATGCGATCCTAAATGCTATTCAGTCCAACTCTAACGATCTCGACAAAATTTGTAAGTTTCAACTAATCGTTTTATTATACGAAATGTTGACCATATCGATGAAAAGTAAATCTTCTTGTTGGGATTATTGTTGTCGGGTTGGTAGTAGTCAACCTGAAATTAATGTGTTCTTAAATGTGACCGAACAGGTCACACCTGTCGACAAAGTTAGTTTGTTAATGTGTCGTGCATTACAAAAGGGATGTTTGTACGAACTCATGTTGGGGTTAATCAGAGAATATGATTACAGTAGTGACTACTACAACGTAGAACATGATTATTGGATCGATGTATATAAGCAGTTTAACAGAAAAGTTCTGGAGAGTTTGATTAAACTAAATAACAAGAGCATTGAAATTAAAGAAAGTTCGTTATCCAAGATTTATAAGGATTGATTGTTGCTTAATAAATCTTGCTTTAACTTGTTCACTAAAACTTGTCTTAGTTGTTGCTTTTTAATGTCTTGTTCCTCGGTTGACACTGCATCTTGACTGGTTGTGATTTGTTGTTTGGATTGTTCTGAAGGAACTGAAGGCTGTTGTTCTTGTTTAGCTTCACTTTCGCGTTGTTGCTTTTTATTGGCTATAATTAATTCCTTCATTCTTCTCATTGCTTCTAGTCTCTCCTTCATATCAGGTTGTGATGGCTTTGAAGTTGGTGCCGATGATGCGTCCTGACTTTGGGGTGTAGACGATACAACTTCAGGAGCACTGGCGCTTGGTTTAGATTTTAGTGGTGGCAGCTCTTTAATCTTTTGCTTGATTTGATTGAGCTTGGTAACCTCCAACTTATACTGATCAGAGTCGTTTGATAGAACTGGTATCTCTTTGGCTTCTTCCTTCTCTTGTATTAGCTTGACTGTCAATTCCTGTTTCCTCTCTATTTTATCTTTGTCTTGTTCTTCTTGGTCGAAGGATTGTTTGCGAACTTCCTCCTCTTGGAGTGATAAAGACATGGCGATTGCTTCTTGTAACTCTGCTTCTTCAACGTCAAGCATCCTTCGTCTTATCTCATCATCGTTTATGCTTGCTAATTCAGCGATTTGCAATAACTCTTCATCCGATAGTTGACTTAAAAAGTCGTTTTGTTCGTCTCTAGCATTTTTTGCTTCATTTGACAAAAGTTTCATGGCCTCTAATTCTAGTTCAAGGTTTCTCTTCTCCATCATTTTCTTGAAAGCTGTGAGTTTAATATTGCTAGCCATAATAATACTAACTTAAAAAGTCGTCCATCGCCATAATGTGCTCTACTACAACAGATGTGATGTTATTTTTTTGTTCCAATTCGATGCATTGGATGAACTAAGGTTGTCATCGAGTGTGAAAGAAGTTCATACCTGTTCTGGAGTGACACCCATATCGGCCAAGTGGATCTCAAGCAGTCCATCTATCATATCTCTAAACTACCAATTTAAAAGCGAAGACTATGGTATTATGTACCTGCTGATGAATGATAGTGTAAGAAAATTTATTCTCGTCCTCATTGTCAAACACAACGCAGTTCTCATCAATAAAGCTTTGAATAGGATTTCTCCACAACGGACTTTTTAGGAACCCCACCACGCTTTCAAACAACCATTCTTTGACGTCTGAGATGTTGGACATTTCGAAAGAATGCAGAGCTCTTGATTACAGTTTTGTGTAATAAATTGTTGTAAAACAGTCATTTGACATGAGTCAGAGTGAAGAGAGCAGAAAGAGAGAGCGAGAGTTTCCAATTCATCAACCACAAGCTAAACTACCACGCATAGCCTTGGATATTTATTTTTCATCGGATGAGAGGAACAAACTCTCTACAGAAGAAATCAGCATCTACTTGCAAAGAAAAGACGAAATTCTGGAAGATGCAATAGAACTAGCACAAGAGTTTGTCTATAGACCAATCACAATCTATACCTCAGGAGCTCTCATCGAAAACCAACTTGAAGGTAAGATAACTCTGAAAATTGCATTTATACACCAAAAGAGTCTCATAACCAAGACAATGAACAAGCAAGAGATGAACAAGCAACTGTACTTGACCTAAATGAAGACCCAATACCAACTGAAGATAACCACATTAAAGAAGACCCAGTACCAAACGAAGATGGTCACGTTGACGAAGAAACAATTGAAGATGACGAAAGTTCGTCAGATGAGAGTAGTATAGACCTTTGTGATGAACAAGAAGAAGAATTGAACGTTGACCAGCACCATGAACTCTTGAAGAATACATTCCTATACAACATTTCCAATGACTACCAAGAGAACCAAAAGTCACTCCATCTACTTTTAATTGATCTCCTGCTAATCTCTACATCCAATGAAAATGAAGCACGTGACCAGAACCAATACAACATTGAAGAAGAACTAATTGCGTTGGGAGTTTGGAAAACCGCCCATTTACTTCGTCTACTAGAAGTCATGTCAAGAAACCTAAACACCGCATTAGAAACAATTCACGACGAATACAATCTCAACGGAGCCTACAAAATCATCCCAATCATTTGCATGGAAAATGTTTTCTACAGAGGAAAATCGAAACAAAATCAACAAGAAGAAGATCAACAAGAAGAAGAAGGACATCAAGAACCAATGCCCGAAGAATTAGAAATTGATTTCAATCAACTCCCAGTAGAAGAACTCACTGACGATGACAATTTCCAACAAATCGAAAAAGACCAAAACAATAACAAGAAACATTATGCTCAAGAATTAATTAAAAGAGATCCACCCAAATCATTACCTCAAATCACACGTTTAGCAAGCCCTTCAGAAATCAATCTAGTTCCATACAAATTCACACCCGTCGACATGAATGATCCTCATCAATTCATTCGTGATGAAAATTGGATCGTCAACCAAAGTATTACTCACGGCATGTACATGTTATTGAGAAGAGGAATGATCAAACATTACATCAAGGACAGCGTCATCATGAACGAATGTTTTTTACAATTACGAAATTATTTACAATCCATCATTCATCGAATTCTCGTCAACAAGAACAATTCAATCATCGACAGAAATGATGTTTTGAAAGCCATTCGTGAGATGGGGACCACTCTTTATGTGGATGATTTCGATGGTGATGGTGATGGAGATGGAGATTTTGAAAATGAAGATGATGAATATTTTGAAGCAGAGGATTATGGAAATGTGGTGGTGTTGGCCATGGAAGAACCATTTGTGAAAGAGTTGAATGTAAATGTGACCGATTTGTATAATGATCGAAATGACGAAAAATGTGTTCAATTGGTAACAAAAAGTGGTTTTGTTGTTTATGCTCATGAAAGTGTTTTGTGTTTGCGTTCAAAAGTATTTTGTGAATTTTTTAAAAATGAAAATGTAGATCGATCCGTTGTAAAATTAAATGTTGATGACGATCAGTCATTGAAGAGATTTGTTGAATTTATATACCTTAATAAAATTACATCTCCATTGAGTGTTGAGAGCTATGTGTCATTGATTGAATTAGCTAGAACATATCAAGTTGATGATTTGATTCAGATTTGTTTGTTTGATTTGAGCAGAATGATTGATGTTGACCATGTTGCACAGATTCATCAGTTAGCTCTTTTATTCCAAAACCAATCGTTATTTGAAATTTGTAATTTGTTCATCGTGGCCAATCAAGATTCAATTTCTCATGATTCTGAGCATTTGCAACAATATTATTCACTGTTATCTGTGCATATTGATTATATGAACGTCACTAAATTGTTAAAAGAGTTAAATTTGTTGAATAGTGATCATGGTGGAGCTCTACACCAAATGCAATTAAATGAATTGAAATTGAGAATTAACGAATGTCGATTTTTCATAGCCAGGAATATGAGACAAGTACGCCATTATAATGATGGTGAGCCATTATCGATTGATGTCTTGGAGATCCAATCCATAAGGGAGCGTTATTTATATGAAAATGATGTGGAACAAGAGTCTGATCCAGCGTTTGATTATAGTGAGGAAAAGGCTTCGTACTGTAGTGTTTGTCAGGAGTGTGATACGCTCAAGTATGAAGATGGTGATGACTGTGCATTTTGTGCCAGCAACTGTCCTTTGCATGACCAATTGAATGATCGTTGTTTGGCAGTCAAAGTTGATAGAAGAGGACAATTGGTACCAGGCTGTGCTGAGTAATACAATGTATACTGTTATAAATACATGTTAATTGTTTATTTAAAATTCTGCTTCAGATCTGTTCATATTTGTTTCACGAGTGGAAATGTACTTTACTGTCCTTTTTATGAAAAATTTCAGTGCAAAGCATGAAAGACATAAAATTTATTAATTTATTCTTGCTTCTCATGTGTTTTTGTGCTTTTTCTTGACCTCAAGTTTATTATTAAAAATAAAGCAACAGTTATAACTATTATTAATATTGTGATGTAGCCCAATATATGTGGTACAACTGGTTGTAGCCCACCGACTTGAATTGGATGCAATAGGTCGCATGATAGATACCTATTACGTGCCTTATCGTACATTTCAAAATTGTTAAAAGGAAGTTCATCGTCCATTAATTTGGACATCCATCTTATAACGTTCGTATTTTTTATCAAGCCTTTGTATACACGATATTGTTTATCTTTGATATGCAAAGAGACCAAGAAGGAGTGCCTTGTGAGTCTTTTGAACATTTTAGAGAATCCTTCATAATCGTTGATAATAGCAAATCTCACTCGGTCATCATCTGAATAACGATCCTTCTGCCATCTGTCAATACTTTTCATGACGCTACAATGCCTATCATACTGACTTCCGTACATTTTATCGTTTACATACAGGATACATAAATGGTCAGAACAATAATCCCATACCATACTCTCAGTGTACAACACTGGAAGAGATTGATATGCATTTCCTACGACATGTTCATACAGATCGTGTTTATTCAAAAGTGGAATTACCTTCATGTGCTCGTTATCATGGTTAATAATTAAACAAGGAACAGAATCATAATTTATCAATCCCTGGCTAACAGTCCAATGATGCTCACTATCTACGTGAACAAAACTAAAATCAATCAATAAATGAAATTTGTTGATCAACACATTTTCAAAAGGAATAGTTTTATCGTGCCGAGAAAATATCACGATCTTGGATCGATGATAGGTATCCTCTTCAGACATAATACGAAGGAAATGGCTCTTATCTGAAATTACTCTGAGCTTTGGTTGCATAGGAGATTCAATCAAAAGCAACTTTTGAATGAAGTCAAAGAGATTAGTTTCAGGATTCCACTGCAAAGTCTCCAAATTGTGAGATCTACCAAAAAGCAATGGACTAGATTTATTAAAATTTGGTATAATAGCCTCAAGGTCAGAAATCAAATTATTGAATTTTGATTCTGAAGAAACAGGCAACACATTCAAATGAACTAAATTAAACGTATATTCCTCCTTCAACTCTTTCTTAACCAACTTTAATATCTGCTTTTGTATTTTATTTTTAAATTTTTTATCTGACGGTAGATACTCTTTGTACAACAATACGACATGCACATGATTTTGTTGGGGATGGTGTTTAAACTTTTCTTTGTGCATGTTTTGGTTTTGGAGAAATAAAATGTTAAAATCTTTTATTGGTAATATAGGTAACCTTGTCAACTTCCGTTTCTTTTTTGGTTTTGGTTCACTTGTAGGCTCTCTAAAGATGATTTGTTCTTCAGTGTCATCATCTGCAAAATCCTCCTCAAAGAAATTGAACGCTGATCTGACAAAGCGCTCACCGAAAACATTATCAGTGAACGAAAAAGTCATTGTTTCGCCAGATTCATCATCCTGTTGAAATACATCGTTAAACGTTTCAAATGGATCGATATTTTCAAACCAAAACACAAACTCCTCTTCATTATCATCACTGTGGGACTCTTGTTCGTGACCCTCTGGTGCATCGTCGTGTATACCATACAAATCAAACTGTCTTTTCTTTTCGTCATCTTTTAGTCTTTTTGATTATGAGAATAACAAAATAGGAACATACATTTCATATGCTTTGCTGATTAAAATAAATTTCTCCTTTGCAGCATTTGGATCATTCTTGTTTCGGTCAGGATGGTATTTAATAGCTAACTGTGAATGTTAGAGAACAGGGAAAAAAGCTATACTTTTTTGTATGAAGCACGAATTTGATCCGCTGTCGCACTTTTATTTAATCCTAATGTTCCATAAGGATCTGTAAGCTTGTACGAAGTGTTACATACAACCACACCAAGCAGCAGAAGTAGATAGAGCAAGAATGTGGTTGACGGCATCAAACTCGTCAATCGATTACAAAAACAAAGTTGACGTTCCCACAAGAACAGGAACAGCCAGTGGACACGCGTGTTCATAAAGCAACAGTTTTAGAGAGTTCAAACGCAATTTCACAGGCACACATCAGAAAACAAAACGAATAACGAAACATCATTTATACATTTAATATCTAGCTTTCTTCTTTGGGTTACGAAGATCCACTACAGTAATCTTATCTCTCTTCTTCATTTCCTTCCAGGCGAAGAAACCTACAATCAGCAAAAACAAAATCAATAACGGAATGCCGAGTCCTAATCCTAAAACCAACCAAGCCCACCAAGGAACCTGATTACCCTGACTATGTATCGAAGAAGCCGCAATTGAATCATCCCAATTCACACTTCTCGCTCCATCGGTACAAACCAAATCAACGGGAGGACAAAAAAGAGTTCCGAGGGCCCCATTCAACCCAGATACCTTACCTCCCGCCTTTTCACACTTGTACCAAGTGGATCCGATCTGAACAAATAAGTAAATGTCAGATGATGTAGAATTTGACAGTGGTCCACACGCAGTATTTAAGCACGTCGAAGTGGCGGCGGGTTGCGTAGATCCCTGTGGATTGGTACGAATGTTGGACATGAAGCAACGGGATGTGGCTCCATAAAACTCTCCTGTTTGACTATCGGCGTCGGAACCAACGCTCACTCTACAGTCACCGCCGAAGCTTGGACTTACGAACGGACAATAATCATTTACAATGTCACTACCACCAAAAGCAACGTTTGGGAAATGTCTGTAGTAAGCGATGGGGGCAGGATCGTATTGTTGAACGTTACAATCACCCTTACTGGTGAGATCTAATGTACAATGTGTATTAATGCTGGGATTGTCACACCAGTACCAATAAAGTCTAGATGTAGCATCCGATTGGGCGGGCACCCAATTCTCGCATTGTTGAGTGTTTAATGCACATCCAACGCTTTTTCCAAAAACGTATCTGTCGGCATTGGTAAAGTTGACTTGATACCATGGCATGTCTGCGAAAATTCCCAAAGTAATGTTGGATAGTGCTGGTTGGGTGCCATCGACGGCATTGACTAGATTGAGGGAGAAATTGTTGGTCATGATTTCATTGTTGAACGCGCGCTTTTCGAGGAATGATGTGAATTGATTCGGTCCGTCGTATAGATAAGTGTTGTATGCAGGTGCTGTATCCTCCATCTCGATTTGTGTGATGAGCGAACATCCAGTATGTTTCTGAATGGTGGAAAGTGCTGTCGACGTTGGTGGTGGAACTAGATATGTCGAAACTCTTTGAGCATTGTTGATTATTCTCGTGGTTTGTGTGAAGGTATAAACTTCCTTCGAGAGAATGGGCCAATGGAATCCAAGAATGTGCAAAACTTGTTTTAAAAGTAGGCTTTGAAGGTTTGTTGATCTGAGCACTGGTACGGGAACATTCAAGAGGCCAACCACTGGTCTTTTGCTCTCTTCATCTCTGTAACAGTATAATCCTTGTGTTCCAACAATTCGAGGCATGGGTCTCATAAATACATAAATCAAAACATCTGTGTTGTTCAGCGTGAATGGCGTTGTGATGTTGATTCCGGTGTTACTCGTGAATGCGCAATTCACAGCTGGTACATTTAGCGTTGGCTTCTTTAATGTGTCTTTGATGTCTATCACTGATTGAACTCGATTCAACAGTGCGGGCAATGTGTTGTTAATAAAGTCATTATAAATTTGCCTAGTGACGACGTCCTGGTCCCCACAAATTGCAGAGCATGTTGTAGCGGGAGGTCCTGTGTAATCAGAACTAGCCGTAGTCGACTCGCATGTTATACTCGATGTTCCTATTGGTCCTCTGAAGTATAGTCCTCCTGATACGGTGCACGTTCTCATGGAATCAGTCATTATTTTACTAGTATCAAATGTAATCCTAAGACAATATAAACTGGTCACAAGATAGGCCGTTGCTATCAGGTATCTTAAAGCTAGCATTCTTTGGTTTGGTATTTTTGATAATTGACGTTTTTGGTTTAGTCAACCACTGACCGTGACATTGACATTTCTCGTTTGAAATAGTAACGTCACGTGAACACAAAATTTTGAGGCTCATTCTTAATGTCTTCGGAGGACCAGCCCAAGTACGGGCCTACGGAGCGCAACCAGATTGGGCAATGGATAGAGGCGATAAACAAGACTAAATTATCACACCCAGACGACATGTTCCAATCATTAAAAGATGGAACTCAATTATCAATGTATATTCATTTATAAAACATCTTTGTCATTTCATTATAGGCTGATATCGATTATAAGAGGAATCAAGTACCCAACTTATCACAAGAGTACTGATGGAGTAGTTTTTAAGGAAATGGAAAATGTAGCCTATTTTATGCAGCACGCGCAGCAAATTGGTTGCAAATGTACTTGGACGTTAAAAGCACTACATAAAAACATGGACATGGATGCAGTAAGTTTTCACAACATGACTCAATCTTTATAATTTCAAGGTCCTGCATTCGCTTGTACTGATTTCGAAAAAGTGTGAGGAAAGTGCAATTTTGAAAAAAAGTTTTTCTGGACCATACCTAAGGCAATTCATGCCAACTGCAGCAACACCAGGCTCCCCACCCTCAACAGTATCAACTACACCGTCCATCATCACATCACCACAATCAATAACCTCGCCGATAAAGACAACAATCACATCTCCGCTATCACGTCCAACTCAACCAACTCTTGGCCCACCCAGACCATCATTGGGCGTCACCTCAACAACGCCCTCCGTGGGTACTTCACTTCCCCCTCGCGTAAGTCTGGGATCCACAGTCACCACCACACCGCCACTCAGCAGGCCCACGACTGCCACCATAACCAGCCAGCCTACTTTGACGAGACCAACACTACCCGGTGTCCTTTCGCCACCAGGCGTCACTAGGCCACAATCTACAGCTACACTGTCCACGTTAGGAAGGCCTGGTCCCCTTGGCACAGGTACAACCACAGGATTAACCACCACCATCAAACCTGCACCCACAATGGGCGCCCCTAGCGGTATTATTACCAGACCACTGCTTAACAACGCCAACGTGCCCACTACTTCCAACTTACCAAGACCACTCACAATAGGTCAATCAACTCTAGCCAGACCATTGACATCACCGAACCAGGGATCCAGCACACCCTCTAGTGGCACGACACCTTCGACTATTCCCGTAAAGATCACATCTCCGAACGGAATCATATCGCCCACATCACCAGCACAATCATCCATCCCAACATCAATGATCCGTTCCACATCAGTCAACGTCCGACCCAATTTAATTGGTCTAAAAGGACCACCTCCACCAGTATCGTTGGACACTAATAATCTCCCATCAAAAACAACCATAACTTCACCGCCAGGCTTGACCACGAACAAGGTGTTGCCGTTGAAAACAGGATTGACGGGTACGCCACCAACTGGAAGAGTGTTGCCAATGAGCACATTATCGGCTCCACTATCAAGACCTACGCTTACAATTCCAAAGTCAACCGAAATTCCACCTTTGAAAAAAGCACTTTCCACCCATGCCAACAATGTTCCCAACATTCAATTAAAGAGAGTGGAAGCACATGTGACGGCACCAGGAGAGATCAAATCACCACGCAACAGCATGGCCAACAAGAGAGTCAGCATCAGAGGAGGATTGGAAACATTATTATCCGGATCATCCAACAGGTACGACACGCCCGACGACGATCCAGATTATGATCTCGATGACGACGACGCTGCCAAAATGTCTTCAAGAGTGAGAGATCTAGTGGCGGCGCCCAACTTGGACGGCATCAGAAACGTAGCAGAAAACATTAAAAAGAAATCAGCTTCGTGGATGAGTCGCTTCACCGATCACAAAGGATTGGCCCATCTCGGAAAATTATTAGCAGCAACCGAAAAAAAGTACAAATCAGGAACGGAGATCAACATTCAAGAACAAGTACTAAAGTGTTTCAAATACTTACTTCGGAGCGAATCGCTCGACGGTTTCAACGAATCACCAGAAGCAGTCTGGCAGTTGGCACTTTTGTTGGACCAAAAACCAAATCGACAAGGAATCAAGATCAAGAAGAAGACGATGGGACTACTGGCATTAATTTGTAATTACAGCGAAGATGGATTCTGGTTGGTGTTGGATGCCATGAATCATTACAAGAGAGAAAAGAAGGAATCTCAACGTTTTTTGGATCTCGTGAGCTCGTTATCGGTCAACCCAATGGATGCAGAATTAACAGAAAAATTCAGGACTTATAATTTATTGTTGGTCAACTCGTTGATGAATTCACCACCCGATCAATCCACTCGAGCAGTGATCCGATCCGAATTCGCCAATTTGGGTTTGGATCGTCAAGTGGCGCACATTCAAGAAAAAATCGATGCGAATCAAATCAAGGACCAAAATTTAATATCACAAGTACAATTGTACGAAGAAGAAATGAGATCCGGATACATTGATTCCGACAGCGGCAGCAATCCCATCAAAATTTCGAACATTCGAAATCCGCTTCAGATCACCAAAGTGTTACATTTACGCATGGGTGCCAGCACTCAAGGATTAGCGCTGCTCAGGAACGCACTTCAACAAATGCTCAAAATCACTCAAGCAGCAGCAACTCAAAACAATCCAGAACTACGAGAGGAAGAGGAACTCAAAATGGTGGCTTCGTGGAGAAACTTGGATGCGATGATCACCAGAGCAGTGGATTCGTCCAACGGCGGTCAAAACGTAATCGAAGACGTCGGAAAGAGAGCAAAGACCCTAGAAGATCAAATCGAAAAACAATCAGGAAAGATTGTCCTGTTGGAACGTCAAGTTCAACAATTAGATTCGACCAATCATCAAATTCAAGACAAATTAAACGAAACCACAGAGAAGGTACAAGTGGAGAAGAACAAATTAGCCAAGGATCTGAAAGTATTGAGGGAACAATCAGAGAGGAGACGCAACGACGACAAGAGAAGAATTTTGGAACTAAATGACGAATTGGATCAGATGGGCGTTCAGTTGAGCAAATTAATGGAACAAAATAAAACAGGAGGCGGCGGACAATCGGGTCCTTTGGAATCATCTGCTGCCGATCAATTATTTAATTTGATCAATTACGAATTGAACAGGATGCAAAAGAGAGATTTATCGACAAAAGTAAAAGTGGACGAACACTTGTTGGATCCGAAATTGGTGAAGGCCATCACGTCCATGGTGACTTTGCATCGTCACATGATGACCGAAATGGAACAAGATGCATCTCAAATTCAATACAAATTGACACAACTAGAATCCGATTTCAAAAATTTACAAATCAAGTATGAAGAATTACTAGAAAAGAATGAAATCAGCGAGCAAAAAGTGATGGATTTGTCCAAACAAATTCCCAGGGATCGTCACCCATCCGAAAGCAATGGAGAGGGCGAGAATTACTCTGGCGACATTGATGAAGTGAGATATCAAAAACAAGCACAAGAGATTTTGTTATTGACCAAACAACGAGATGCAATCATGAGACAATTCAAAACGAAGGAAATGGAAATGGAAGATTTGAAAAAGAAGATTCAAGCGGCACCACCTGCAGTGGCTCATTCTGCACCAACGACCGCTCCGCCACCACCCGCTCCTTCATCCAACGCTCCACCGCCACCTCCTGCTCCGCCAGCACCCAGTAGTGGAGGAGGTCCACCACCACCGCCTCCACCGCCACCTCCACCAGGTATGGGCGGAGCAGCAGGCGGTCCGCCACCACCACCGCCGCCTCCAGGCATGGGAGGTCCACCACCGCCACCGCCACCTCCAGGTATGGGTGGTCCGCCGCCACCTCCACCAGGCATGGGTGGTCCACCGCCGCCACCAGGAGGAATGCCGATGCCAGGATCAGGTCTTCCCAAACTAGTCGCTAGGGTTCCCAAGAAGGCTACTCGTAACTTTTATTGCGATTTGATCAACAAACAAAAAGTCAAATCTACCATTTGGATCAAGGACGGAATCGTGGACAAGATGAATCAGATCAAATTGGATACCGACGAGTTGGAAGAATTGTTCAGCAACGAAGCAAAGACCAAATCAACGGACGTCGTGAACGAGAAGAAACCAGTAAAGCAACTGGTCACGTTCGTAGATCCAGCCAAGGCCAATAGCATTGCGTTATTGTTGGGTTACATGCGCATGAGCAACGAAGAATTGGCACAGGCCATACTGGACGTCGACGAATCCAAACTAACGCAATCCAACATTGACGCACTAAAGGACAAGACGCCCACTAGCGACGAAATGGAGGCCATCAACAATTACGACGGCGACATTTCAATGTTGGCACCTACCGATAAATTCTACAGAGAAGTGGGTCAGATTCCAAGATTAGGTGCCAGGTTGAATTGTTGGGCATTCAAATTCAAATTCGCCGCCGAAATTGCACAAATTCAACCAGATTTGGAAACGGTCACGTTGGCATGTAGCGAGATGATCAATTCGAAGAAATTCAAAGAGTTCTTGTCGGTCGTATTGGCCGTTGCCAATTTCTTGAACGGTAAACAAAATCGCATGAAGGAGAATTATGGATTCCAATTGAGCAGCTTGAGCAAATTAAGGGACACCAAATCCTCAGATAACAAGACCAATCTATTGCAATACATTGGAGTGTTGTGCGAGAACAAGTATCCACACTTGTTGGAATTGAGTAGCGACTTTGAACACTTGGAACAAGCAACAAGAATCAGCGTTCCCGATCTCATCAACGAAATTAAAAAGTTACAATTAGGAGTGGGCGCCGTTCAAAACGAAACGGATCAATACAACAAGTTGATCGATAAGACGTGGGCGGACGATGGACCCGAACAAGTGGCCGAGAGAAAAAAAAATGATTTGTTCCTGCAAATGATGAACAAATTCTTGGCGACTGCCAATAAGCAAGTCAGCGAGGTGGAAGGTAGTTTGATCGCCATGAACGATCAATTGAGTCAACTAGCCGATAGTTTTGCAGAAGATGCAAAAATCATTACCGTGAACCCGACGGATTTCTTGACCAAGATGAATAGCTTCTTTATTAGCTTCAGACAGAGCATCGACGATTATAAAAAACAAAGAGAAGCTGACGAAAGGAAAAAGAAGAGAGCCGAGCAGGATGCCATTGCCAAAGCAAAGAGGGCGCAGGCTAGAGAGGCTAGACAGAGCGTGGATACTGCTTCTTTGGAGGATAAGGTCGAGGGGGACAGTAACACGGCATTGTTGAATAAGGCGTTGGCCAAGAGAGCCGCTGCGAAAAAGAAGCAGGTCAGGGTTCAGGAGGATTCGGATGTAAATCAAGAAGATGGCGAAGGTGGTGATCAGGACGAAAAGGAAGACGAAGGAACCATGGAGAGAAGAGAGAGCAAGCAGCACTTGTTGGATGGTAGTACGATGCGAACCAGAAGACAGTCGAGATTTGTTCAATAAAAATATTCATATTGCATTGTAATTTGGTGGTGTTGATTGTAAATAACCATTGTTCCTGTGATTGATTGAAATTGTATCAATGATAAAATTTAACGTGTTATACACCAAGCAGAAGCTAAAGAAGGTAAAAGTATGGCAGGATGGAATTGCGCATGTAAATACGAGCACAGGGAAACTTACGCTTTATGACGAAAGGAATATGGTATTGGACACGACTCAGGTGCCTAATGCTTCAAAGGATCTATTGGGGGAGGAAATTGAGACTGCATCTCATTTGATAACATTTGATGCAATCGAAAGCGACACATCAGCAGCACCAACACTTGTGGAAAAGGAAAAACCAAAACAAGTTGTTAAAACACCTGCCCCAGTCATCAATAGACCAAAGGCTACCAAACAAAAAGGATTCGTACCTCCGCGGCGGATAGAACCCAAACAAGCAGAAGTGCAAAAACCACCGCCGACCGATACATCATTTGAACATTATGAGCCGAAAAAACAATCTCAATTTCAAAATAATAGACGAACGAATCCATCATCTCAAGACTATGAAGAACCAAAAAACCAATCTCGATATCAAAACAATAATAATAGACAACCTGATTCATCATTTGAAGATTATGAACAACCAAAGAGATCACAACAAAATCAAAACAGACAATCCAAGCCATCAAATAAATTTGTACAGTCCCAACCCATCTATGAAGAAGAATATTCCTCAAAGATTACAAGTGCAAGAGAAGGTTTGTGTTTTTATTCATTCAATCTCACGTTATTTAGTTGAACCAATATCTTTTGATGATGACGATAATGATGATGATGACGATGATCAACAACAAGAAGTAGAAGAACAAGTGACTAAACCAACTTTTGCAAAAGGCTTTATAGATTTAAGAGGCGATCGCAATAAAAATAACGCATCCTACTCACAACAACGATCAAACAACACTTTACAGCACAAACAAAAATCATTTGATCAAGATGAACCAGACACATTCCAACCTCAACGACCACGTCAACACATTTCCAACAACAAGAAACATGAATCAAAAAAACATCAAGACGACCCTCACGATGACGAAGAAGAGAATGTAATTAGAGCAGCTGCAAATGTTGACTTTGACTTTGACGTATTAGAAGAAGAAGAAGAACCTTCACCACCTCCACCTCCATCAAAACCAACCACATCAACCAAAACACAATCTCACACACAACAACAACAACAACCAAAAACACCACAAATAAGAAAGAGGACATTACAAGATGACGATGACGACGACGATGATGAAAATGATGAAAATGATGAAAATCAAAATGAAAATCAACCAACCGTAACCAAACCAAAACTACCTCCAAATTACAAATCGCCGCCAGTTCTTCATCGACCCAATCCATCCACACAAAAATCAACTCCACCCCCATCCTCATCAAATACAAAATTCACACCGCCCACCAAACAATCAATGATCAAATCACCTCACTCCATTTTCAACGGACCTCTCCCCTCCATACTCTCGCTAGTCTCCAAAGGAACACATTCACGTCACTCTCTATTCTTTCCAGATCCGCCCATGTTCGACATTCTCAAACACCATTCCAAATTAACAAGAAGCGTAAAAATACCGGACAAATTCTCCACGGTAGGCGAATACCGCGGTACATTCAAAGATGCAATTTACGAAGAAATCAATTTGCAATTATTCAGATTGTCCATGAATTACCACAGCCTTTATTCCAAAATCACATCCAATTCGAATCAATCCAACGACACATTACCAATTCCATCATGCGAACATGGAAAAACAAAACTTTTGATTACCAAAAAAGAGGGCCCTAATAAGGATAGACCCTTTTTTACGTGTGCGAAGGGAAAGGATCAGGGCGGATGTAAATTCTTCGAATGGGCCGACAAATTAACCGCTTCACAAATTCAACAACGACATCGTAACGGATTATCAAATTCCACATGGACCAGAAATGTGAGCAATCCTGCCGAGAGATGTAAATTTTATCGATCGAATGGCATTCACTTTTATCACGATTGTGAATTGATCAAACCACAAAATCAGACCACCATCAAATTCAAAAAAAAATCAAACACCCCGCTGGACGATCACATTCAATCTCAATTAATGATCAAATTGGAGACGAGAGAAAAGAATAGTCCTTATGCAAAGGACGACGTGTGGATCGTGAGCGACAATGTTGAATTTCAAAAGAATGTGTTTGTTGCAAAAAGCACATTTCATGGACCAACCACCGACGGTAATTTGGCAATCAAGATTGAATCTGGATCGTACAAGAATTTCCATAGCAATAAAATATATGCCATCAGAGGTCCAAATTTATCGACAGAATTCGAAATGATCGAACATTTGAACGAAATGAATGGCGTGAAATTACCACTCTTGTATGAATTGTTGGGCAATCCACAAGGAAAGAACGAAGCCATTCAACAAGAACGTTCTCTCTATCAAGGAATTACATTATCCAATAAGCCCAATCGTCACGATGACGATCAATCGGACGAAAATTCGATCCCATTGGATTTTGATTTGAAATTACCATTGCATTTGATTCATGAAATTGCACAAGAATACATCCATCAATACAATTTGAATCAAGACCAACAATTAGTGATTCATAATGTGAGCAAATGGTTCGACGGTAGTCAATCTTCGCCTGCCATTCATCTAGTACACGGTGTATTTGGAGCAGGAAAGAGTTTCTTGTTGGTGGTGCTCATCATGTTTATATGTCGATTATTAGAGGAGAGCGACCAAACGCACATTACCGATCACGTGCGCATCATGGTTTCCTCGGTAACTAACATTGCGGTGGATCGAATCCTTCAAGGGCTCATCAAGGAAGGATTCGATTCGCTCATCAGAGTGGGAAGTCAAAAAAAAATCGCAAAATCCATCCTGCCCTATACCGTCAATTCGGATAAGAGCCAAAATGAAGTGCTCAAGGATTTGAAAGCAATGATGAAGGAGGAACTACAGGACGATGAATTGGAGGGAATCAAAGAGGCGATCAAGCAAATTCAAAACGGAGTCGCGCAGACTAGACAAGATAACATTAAAAATGTAAAAGTTATCGGCGTAACATGCGCAGCGACTGGTTTTAAAATTCTACAAGGTAATCAATTTCCCATTTTGATTTTAGATGAGTCCAGTCAATGTTTGGAGCCGCTCGCCTTGTTGCCCATCTCTAGATTCAATGCTCAGCGCTTGATAGCAGTTGGCGATCCACAACAATTGCCGCCCACGCTAGTCGGTGCAGATTCTAATCAACAAGAATCCGAAGAATCGTTGGAAAAGACTCTGTTTATTCGGCTGAGTAATACTGGATTCGAACCGGTCATCTTGAGGACGCAGTATCGATGTCATCCACGCATAAGTCAACTGGCCAATCACTTGTTTTATGGAAATGTGTTGATGGATGGAGTGGACGAACAGGATAGAAGCGCATTGATACAACACATGGCACCGGTGACCATCGTGGATGTTAAGGATGGAAAGGAACAAGGTGGAGGAGAGGGAAGTGTTTTTAATCAGGAAGAAATCAATGCAACATGTAAATTGATCCGGATGTTGTTGAGGAGCGGAGCCAGCGCTGATCAAGTGGGCGTCATTGCTCTTTACAAATCTCAAGAATTTAAAATTAGATTGGAAATGGTCAAGAATGAAATTAAGGGAGTCAAGGTCTCTACGGTGGATGCTTTTCAAGGTGGAGAACGAGAGATTATCATCTTGTCTTGTGTGAGGACGAGTAAAAGCGTATTTATCGAAAATAAAAAAAGATTAAACGTGGCCCTTACGAGGGCCAGGTGTCACTTGATTATTGTTTGTCATAAAGATGCACTGATGCAGAGCGACGTGTATCGTTATGTGGTCGATCAGGTCAAATACGAAACGAATGGCATCATTGATAGTCAGATCTTGTATCAAAACAAGAACTTTTACTTCTTATCCAAGTCACTTTTTAGCGATAACGATCCCGAAGAGGATGCAAGATTAGAACAGGCTTATGATGACGATCACAATACATTGCGTTTGGTAAAGAAGAAAAAGAAAGCTACGCCTCCCAAGAAGAAAAAGAAGAGCGTCAAAAAGAACAAGTTTATAGATGACGAAGCAGATGAGAATGAAGAGGAGGAGGAAGAAGATGTGACGAGCGAACAAGAGGAAGAAGTGGTTCGACAAGATCATGATGACATTCGCTTCAGACCCAAAAAGAATGCTAACAAAAAAATTATTAAAAAGATTACAAACAAGGAAGAGGGAGAGGATGATTTTGATTTTGATAACGTTTTTGATGGTGAGGAAATTAATGTATTGAGTGGTGTTGATGTGGAGAGCGATCAAGATGAAACGATTAGCGATCACTATTTAAAGAGAAAGAGACAAATAGTAGATGATGATGAAATTATGGACCAACAAGTCGTTTCAGTCACAAAGGAGCCAACAACAAAAAAGAAAAAGTCAATGATTTTGTCTGATGATGATATGGATGAGGATATGGAACGTGCTGGTGATATCATTGACTTTGATTTTGGAAGTGATCGTATGGATGAATCATCTGACCAAGACTTGAAGAGTAAAAAACAATTAGTAGTGGACGATGATCCAGAAGAACAAGTAAATGTCGACGATGAGTTGAAGGATGTTGGCCCAAAGGAAAAGAAGCAAGTTGATGACGACCTAAACAATAGTTTCCAAAGTGATGGTGTTCTGGGAGAATTTGGTATCGAGATGCCTACAAATGATTTGGACGCACTTGACTTTTAATTTGTAGATGGAATGTAGAACTGTAAAAGTATGGTTCGAAACATTAAAAAAAACAAGGAGTTTGACCATCAGAACGAGATATTTATTATCGCGCGTGATAATTTTTACTACAGAATGATGACATAAAATGCGCACACGCCATAATGCCTTGCTAGACTATTGTTTCAACCTTTGCTACTGAAAGTGCTACTTGCTTGTATCCAACATAAAATGTTTCTCTTAGCAAAAGTATCATATATTGATAAAACCGTGAGGTTGTGTTCTGTTGTTGGCTATGTACAGTCTTTCTTAGGACAACTAACGAAAACGACGGTTCAATTGCATGTTATGTGGACGCGTATGCTGAGTGTGTGCATGGTTTGGTTTTGTTTGTATGGTTGATTAACAGCGGAAATGTTGAAGGAGGATTTGTACTATTTTAGTGGGGGGACTATCCGGGGGATAATTTCAGTGTGAACTCATCTCAAGTAAGCTTTCAAATCTTGGCTAAGCTGATAAACGTTCTGCAATTCACCCACTCCTTGTTTGTTAATGTATCGGAAGACTGATTTTTCGCCCACTACAAATCCACTTTTCGCCTGTCATTATGTTTTCAATCTCAAGGGTCTCTGCATTTGTTTCAATTCATGTTCTAGTTGAGTGATTTTGTGGAGTGATTCTGATCGATTTCTGTTGTGTGTTAATGATTCTGATCGATATCGATTGATTGGTTTGATTTGTTGATCGTTAGTTGATGCATTGGTCGAATCGATCAAAGTATTTTGATTTGGATAGTTGATCGAATGATGGAATGATTAATTCATCTTGATT
>JAOPGA020000371.1:0-12291 GCA_026419775.2 Acrasis kona
TGTTCGAGCGCAGCACGTGAAAACTCATCTGGTATACAACTTYWKGTACTAATTATGTTTTGTTAATTTTGATGATATTGCGTTTCAATTTGTCAGGAACTGGCACTGACGCATCACTACCTGGTAACATTATATCCAGTGCTATAAAATCTTTGATATCCGCAAAAAAATTGATGACTGCCTTGTTGGAGGTTTTATCGCTCACTTGTTTATAGTTGTTATCCCTGTTTTGGTAGTACTGTTCATGTGGATTTAGTTGAGAATAGTTCTTGATTGTTTCTTGTTTTTGTATATTATCTTTTGACGTCTTCATCGCTACTACCACTACGTATTTCAAACCATCTATGATGTTTTGGACAAAATAGTCAAATCCCATCAGGTTGCTTGGTAACATGCATGTATGTGATTGGTTTCTCATTAGACTAAGATCTTGTTTCGTGGTATGAGATTCTTGAATCTCATCGTATGAAAAACGAGCCAACCATGGATACTTGGTCTGTAAAYCCATTRCGATCATAAAATCACTGAACGCATTTTTTCTTGACATTTCTATCGCCAAAATCTTTTCCGCAGCTTTTCCATCACCTTGATCGCTGTTAATGCCGTTTAAAATTGAGTCGCAAATTGATTTTATGGCGTAATCTCTCTTGAATACTTTTTATCAGAGGATCAACCAAGTGTTGTTTAACTTGTATTGTTGCAACAAAAACAAGGTCACACACCCGAACAAAAAAGTAAATCAAAAATTTAATACATTACAACCCACTTTTAATAGCCTTTGAACGTTGTATTATTGTAAGCTTCGATTGCTGCCTCATTGAGAACTTCTAAGAAACTCTCATCTTCCACTACTTTCTTTTCAGAATCTTCATACCGCACCACATGAGGATAACTGTCTGATATCCCTGCGTAAGGATCTTTGTCTTCACTAATATGAATGGCCCCTATCCAAGTGTCCCCCATGGACCACATGAAAATGATAAAATTCATCTTGTTGAGCAGGTTTTGTACTTTAATTTTGAAAATACAACCATCATCCGTCATGCCTATAATGCCATAAAAATTTTTCTGAAAACTAGTAGCTAACTTCAGTTGCTTGTTTGCGGTGAGAAGCTGATTCATCTGTATCTTGCTCATTTGGAAGTGATTAGAAACTTTTTTCACTTCAAATTTGAATAATTTATGAGATTGGGCTAGCTTGGCGTAGGACAGTTTGAGGTAAACTTTCCTCATCTCGTCACAGAAATTAGGTGTCTCTTGTTCAAAAAACGTTGAATAATGCTTGAAGTGAAGTGGTTCGCACATTCCTAGCTGTGACCATAATTCATTACTTCCGTCTATAAACTTGGTCCAAGTTGGGTGTACTGTTCTTAAACTGAATAGTCGCCGGCATGGCACGAAGTCTAGAATACACGAGAGTATATCCCTGTTGTGCTCCATAAAAAGTGGTTGCTTCGCCTCTTTGTTGGATGTAAAATAGGATAACTCAGACAACTTTAATCTTTTTGGTTGCGGTATTGTAGAGCTTTGATCATCAATCTCTTCGATTTTCCTTTTCTTTTGTGCGTTATGAGTCGTACAGCAATCACTTCCGTCAGCGGCATTCTTTTTGCACCTTGTCCCACTTTTTGTAGTTGAAGCACAACGTTTGGTCATTCTTATGTTTTTTTCGAACTTTTTAGTCAACGAGCATCAATTTATTATATTAGACTGTGGAGTTGACAATTAAACGGTTTGACTGTCAGCGGGAGTTCAAGTATGCTGGTTACAAAAATTCGATTGACCAAATTGATCAAAACTTTTTTTGAAGAGGATTTTACAATGCTCAAAATGCATTTCATCCGTAAATTAAACGATGACAATTGAAACATCCCGTATGAAAATGTAAAAGTTGATTTTAGTGTCGAAAACAGTTGAAGTTGACTGTTGATTTTATCAAATAAACGTTCGATAAGCGTTTGAAAAAATGATTTAACAGTTGTTCTACACTAGTCGCCGTGTCCTAAATCTACACTGGGATGAATTTGTACATTTGGAAAGCGTCTGGATCTGTTGTGTTCTTGTTGTACCTCACTCCACTTCTTGAATCATTCATGTCTCGCGAGTATTACGATCATCTTCTTCTTCTCATTTGTTCATTGCGTATTTTATTATCAAAATCTATTAATGAATCTGACCTTGCTAAAGTCAAACATGATCTTGACCTCTTTGTCCTCCAATACGCGACATTATATGGTGAGCGTATGTGCACAGCAAATGTTCACAACCTTGTTCATTTGGTTGATAATGTAAGGTTGCAAGGTCCTTTGCGGGCATACACATGCTTTGTATATGAAGGTTACAATCATATTCTTCTACAAGGCGTTCATGGTTCGTACATGTGCCAGCAGGGTGCAGTGAGGTCAATAGCCATGTATCAAAAGGCGAAGGAGAGGGAAGTAAAATTGGAAGGCCACGACAAGCAGATTTACAACAGGATCAAGGATGTTGCTGAGAGAGGAAGGTATGATAGAGAGCGCAGAACGAAGGAAGGCACAGTGGTTCAATCAAGTGGTGGCATTCAGGCCATTTTACTAATGGACAAGGTGTCACAACTTTTCAACAGCACTTGTTACCGATATATTAGGATAGGATCAAGAGTATTTGAAGCAAGAGACGACACCAAGTCAACAGTATASAACGATTCATTTGCCATACTGAAAGACTCATCGTAAGTTGCGTTGCGTACTTGATTAACAAAACTAGGAAGGTAATCATCAGAAAAATTACTCTTGATCATCAAACAGGAGTAGTGAAGGTCAAGACAGATCAGCTTGGAGTTGATGGCAGTGCGTCTGTCACAAGAAACATCAAGATTGAAGATATCAAGGACCAGTGCATTGGGCTCGAAACAAGCCAAGGGAAATGGCAGCTGGTGACGTTATTGGGCACTCACAAGTTCCTACAATAAATAAGTGTTGGTAATATGAAAATCGACAGTAATTTTTCTCTTGTCAAAATTCATCCCAGTGTAGATTTAGGACACGGCGACTAGTGTAGAACAACTGTTAAATCATTTTTTCAAACGCTTATCGAACGTTTATTTGATAAAATCAACAGTCAACTTCAACTGTTTTCGACACTAAAATCAACTTTTACATTTTCATACGGGCATTGTTTAAAATCCGATCAAAAATAACTTTGGTTACGATTCAATCCGATCAGAAAATGTTAACCTCCAAATGTGAATCAATCATGATCGAATGATTGTGATCGAAATGCAAATTAATTTTCTCGTTAACAAGTGTGACGGGTGGAATATTGTAATTTGGAGATCATTTGATTTGCTGATTTTTGATAGAATCAATCATTCGAGAATGTATGTTTGGAATTGTTGCTGATTATTCGACATGTAATCGGTTCCAAATCGTATATCTTGTCATCTTGAATCACATAATGGTCTCTTCATTTGCAACAATTTGGATTTGTTTCCATTTGGTCCATTATGAATTGCTGTCTGGTGTGGGAAATGTAAACAATTGAAATCCACTTTACCACATTGAATACATTCCAAATGATTGAATTGGTTCGTTGAAGAATGACACATGTTGTAGCGATTTTGATTTTGATTTGCTGATCGTAATCAGAACTGATTTTTGAAAATGTACATCTTTGGTTGTGAGCCGATCAGATCCCTTTGGCTGTCGAACAGAAATTATTCGTTTGAGATGATTTTTTAAGTATTGTCGCTTTGTACGACTCCGAATGTTGATTGAATGGTGATGAGTAAAGTTGAAAATGTATATCAGTTGATGTGTCGAATTGTAAATTCGGTTCGGCTTGAAGGGATTTTCGGTGGACATTAATGCGTCATTACAATCTTATGAATTATGCAACCAATGGCATGGTTCTCAACCGCAGGATGTGTGGTATGGATGCTCTTGTCTTTCTTTTTCCCATTGCACGCAATTGCATGTTTATATACTATATACTTGACCGTTACAAAAAAATTATTACTTTGGTTGGTGACCCACCTACACAATAGAATGCATGCAGAAGTGATATGAGATATTTGGATTTACAATGCGTGTACAACTATTTGAATAGCTTTTACCTTTTGAAACAAGATCTAATCACGTTTGTTGATGAGTATTTTCAGGAGAAAGCATTAATTCATGATGTTAAACTAACGCAACATTTCAAAACACTACACTTTAGCCGGGGTATGCAAATTGTTCGTTGATTCATATAAGAGACGCCATGTTCCATCTTCGGGATTAATTAGATGAACTTTTTGAACCAAACCAATAAAGTAGTGGAATTCACATCTGGGGAAGCATGGGAATTAACAAGAATGTTTTCGTTTCAGTCGACCGTCTTGAGTTCGCTGTTGAGTATGCTCGTGCAATCCAAAATGATACCTATTTCATCGCTCAGAACAAAAACAACCTCACAGAATACTTTTCTACTTTCTCCGAAGAGATTAAGAATCATGCCAATAATTTGTGTTTTATAGTAAAATAAACTTGAAGTACTTTTACCGGTATCATAAGAACGTTATTGTCATAGGCTGTGGCATTTTCAGGAGTTTCGACCGAATGTTACGATTATTGGAATCAAAGCTGAACATCCCAACATTATTCTAAATTCGTGTTGGAAAAAGGAGGAAGGATAGGTTACAAAACAGAAATAAATAAAAAGTTGTGTTATTATTTTATTGTTGTTAACGTTTGAGAATTCATAGATGTACATAGATGTATCTATTTGCTGTCAAACCACCTATCTCAAATCTCTTTAGAAAACTTAAGGATGTGTGGCTGACTAGGAACTGGGACACTATCTTTCACTTTGTTTCTCTTTCTTCTCAAAACAATGACAACAATTAATATAAAGACAGCTAACACAACAGCTGCTGATAGTATCACAAATACAAATACCAGTATTATTATGATCGTAATATTGTTTGGATTCATATTAGATGATGATTGCTGTGAGGTTGGGCTTGGTGAAGTATTACCAGGTAATATAGATGTCAAGCCAACAAAATAAACGGAGACAGATGAACTTTGGTTATCAGCTTTTATGTTTCTTAACATCGCGTCAGTACTACTGACGACTATGTTACTTTGGGATACTACTAAAGAGGAAGAGTATTTTATGAAAGTAGAATAAGAGTACCAAGATGGCAATGGTACATACAATTTGAAAACTTGATTACCACCAACCATTGTAATATTAACTCCTCCTGATATTACAGAACTGGTGAGGTTATATGTTGATTGCAAAGAGAACGAATACTGTTTCCCTACAGTGTGGGATCTAGAGTTTTGTGAAAAGGAAATATACATGTAAGAAGTTGTGTCGTAGTATTAAACAAAGAAGTATAAGGAGTTGGCGTTGGCGATGCAGTTGGAACAAAAACAGTCACAATGTTCAAGTTCGAACTATTATTAGCACTAATTGTGCTCGATATAACAACTGCAGAATTACTACCCACTGATACAGAGTATTCTCCGTTAGTCACCGATAAAACAGGTGTGTATCCTACTGTTATGTTGATAGCAGCACTAATTGTTGTTGTTTTTGTGTTTGGATCAAAGCTACTGATTGTTGCAGTACTAGTAGCATTGTTCGAAGCTAAAACATATGCTGTAGTTGTTCCGGTTATGTTATTGTAAACAGTAAACACAAGAACGCTGCTACCTGATGGTGATACTGAAATAACAGACACGTTAGCTATAGGTGGATTTGATGATGAGATAGTAAGTGAGGAAGATTGCGAGATACTTGGTACTGATACAGATGACAATACATTGATCCTGCGCTAACAGAACTCGAAATAAGTACGGAGGTAGATCTTGTTGAGGGGTCATATACAGGAACAACATCAATTACTGAACCATTTATCAAAGAAATCAATGATACATTACTATTTGGTAATATGTTTAGGTGCGATAAAACAGTAATACCAGTTGCACTATTGTATGTTGAAATAATTATATCAGTGTTATTTGAAGTTGTAGTTGGTACGACTTCAAATAAATTTAAATTGTTTATTTTTCCAAAAATTATCTTTCCAATTTTCCACGCTGATTGGGTTTCCCATTTTGATCAAATTTAGTTTGCTTTACAAATAAAAAGCTATTTTAAAAATGACCCAATACGCTTTGAATTGCACCAACGATGCAGACAATAACTTAATTGTTCATGAGGGCGAGCAAAATAATGCAAGAGTAATTATGCTAATTTCATGTTTGTTTTTGTGGTATGTAAATTCAATTCAATCATTGACAATGCATAGGTGGTTTCCTTGCATCGGTCTACCCTTATTAATCTGGGCACTATCAAAAACGACAATTGATGTGAAGTTCAACGATAAAGAGAAAAGGATTGAAATCACACGTCACGGAGTTTTCCTAAAATCCAGGATGATTAAAGAGGAGTTTGTGGATTACGATAAGACAATTGATTTCGAGGTTGTATTATTATCAAAAGTTGATTCTGATGCAGACGATTTTGTAACTCTTCATTTTAACTTGATTTTAACGTTTTACCAGAATGCTGTCATAAAAATCAAATGTACAGACGATGAATTGATAACATGTACAAATGAAATGGAGGCAGAGGAAGCGGAATCAAAAGCATTAACAATGAAGAAGCTATTATCAGAGAGGATGTACAACCCACCACAAACTGTATAATTTATTAAAAACTAGGTTTATGTTTTTTAAGTCATAAATGAATGCAATTAAATTATAATTTATTTTTCATGTTGTTCTAAACCTTTCAAAAAGGATGCTATGCTGACTCCTTTTCTAGTATAAACACATGTCACTCCCAGTTTACCAACGGCATCAATGTTCCTTTGTTCATCATCAAAGAAAATCATTTCTTCGTATTCCAATCCAGATGATTTTTTGAGGGAGGCGAAATGTTTAGTTTTAGTAGAAGGGTATATTTCTTTGTAGTCGAACCACGACCAAATATTTAAAACTTCTAGAAGTTCGCGTGCCCACTTTGGCTCTTCTGTACGGCTTGCCACTGCAAGCTTTAGGTCCGCTCCATTGTTTCGCGCTTCACGCAATGCATGTAGGATTATCCATCCATCTTTATATATTTCACATTTCCCATTGCTCCTTGTTTTAGCCTGTGGCATCAATTGATCTGAATTTTTATCAAAAGTGAATGGTGGACCACTACAAGTATCAATCCACGTCCCATCACATTCCCACAGTGTTAGATCAAGGTCAAATACAAATAGTTTCGGTATGTTTTTGTACTTGATGATTTGTTGTGACAAGGTGGTGATTCCATTCATAGTATTCCGGTGATTTTAATCGATGTTCCATTACAACCTTACAGCCAACTATACGTAAACGTTTGGGCAAAGTTCATGGGGATTAATTGCAATGTACATGTGTTCTTTAAATTTTGCACAATAACGGCGATAGAAAATTATTTAATTAGGGATATTTACTACAACCTTCCTTCTTGCTCTCTTACCGGCTAATTTATTGACATCATCTTGTTCAGACTCCAGATCATCTAATTTCCTCTTTTTACTATTCGACTCCTGTATTTCCAGTGAGGACTCTTCCTTCATGGTGAGATCCTCAGGTAGTTGGTTTTTAATGTTTTTAATGTTCACATTACATTCGTATTCGATTTGGAGAACACTTGCCATCTCCATATCGTTTTTTGCATATGCTAAATGGATAGGCGTGTCCCCATTATTATTTTGTTGGTCGACAGCTTTCTTGAAGTTCTCGCAAGAAGAAAACAATTTCAACAAAGCTCCCCTATCTTCAAAAGAACTCGTGGTGACGTAGTGTAAGCAGTTGTTACCAGTGTGGCCATCTGCTTTGAATATATCACCAGTAAACCACTTGAGTATAGATTTGATCATTTTAATATGACCATGCAAACACACCAAATTGAAAATACAAGGGTCTGTTGAATCTCGAGCGTCAGTTTGCTGCCACAACAGCTTTTCAAATTCTTTTTTATTTTTATTCATAAATGTCACTACTTTAGACTCTACACAACTAAACTCTGGTGACAATATAGCGCCTCTCAATATTTCCGGATAGTCTTTTAAGTCTGGTTTATAATTCTGCAAAATACAAACAAAATGGCCACCAGAAATTAATAATTCTATTTGGTGCTTAGTGGACGATGACATGGCAGGAATTCGCTTTGAAATCAATTTATACAAGCTGATATTTCCCACACTAAAAAGAGCAAGTTCAGCGGCGTTTTTATTTTGGTATTTTTGATTTAACCACTCTTCATCATTCTGCATTAAAGAGATTAGAGTGTTACATACTTTATTAGAGTTGTGGACCATGGCTGCTGCATGAAGAAGAGTCCTGCCATCAGACAACGCACGAGACAATGTAGATATCTCAGCAACCATCAAGTAATTTAGTAGAGCATCGATTGAACTACTATGACTACTATGTATCAATATTTCAAGAGGCATAACTACTCTATCACTATATATGCTCTTGTTGATAATGTTTGTGAAATCAAAATTATAAGGGTTAACTTTTAAATTCACCATTTTGGACATTATAATGGACAACGGAGATCTTCCTTTGTCATCAACTAATAAAAGCAAGTGAGGAAACAATTCACTCAAATATTCAAAAGAAAGAATATTGGAACCAGCTGCATCAGCCGCAATATGTAAGATATTCATATTTCCATCATACTTTTCATTTGGACATAAATCTTGTTTCTTAATAGACTTGAGAGCAGTACCGTTGGATCTTACTAGTTTTACATAAATAGTCTCACCATCGCTACACTTATGGTCCAGATCAGAAAAAAGTGTGATGATTTCATCCAACTTTGTGCGTCGTAAAAGAATCTCAAGCGGAGTTTCTCCTTTATGATTTTTGATGAGGGGGTCGATATTATTTGAAAGCATACATTTAACTATGCCAAAACCGTGAAAGGATAATCCACCTTTTCGATCCGTGTTGTTTCTAGCAACCAGATGCATTATTGTATCCCCGTCACCAGTTTTAAATTTATTACAGTTTTCAAAGAAGTTGTGCGGAAAACAATCGATGTGATATGACATTTCATATTCATCAGACACCATCATTTCAATCACCGGTTCAACGTCAAAGTTGAATTTCTTAAAAAGCATGCATGAAAATTCCGGAAATATCCTGACAACGGTACTCAAGTAAGAAGGGTAATGATGATCCCATACACATTCGAATAAAGTACAATTTTCGTCAACAATTATTTCATCAAACCTACAACCATGTTCTTGAAGGGTACGAAATTTGTCATCATCATGCCAATAATCGTTTGACAGATTTTCCAGCAAATAAAGCAGTGGATTAAAAGAATAAACATCTGGGTCGGATATCGTACCATCTGGGTTTCCCCAACGCAACAAAGTAGGGTCGTGTCGTAACAAACTTGACAGAGCGTTGTGTTTATATTTATTAAACAATGCAAACTTTAGTGGATTATACTTGTTACGTCTTGGGGATACTCCCCATTTATTAATCAAATCAAGTAAAAGATCAGCAGATTCAAAACTAGAAGCTGCAAAGTTCAACAATGAGGGACCAACAATAACAGATGAATATTTTCTACAAATTTCTTTTTCAAACATTGCCAACTTTTTAAGGTAGTCATCAACCGCTCTGAGGATATCATCAAGATGTATAAAATTCCTTCTAATGTCATATAGCGTAGGAAACCGAACAGATTCTAATAAAGATGGATTGGACCTCAAGTACTTCCAGTACGAATCGTAGTTTTCATCTCCCAAGCAATGTAATATTGTATTTCCGTATGAGTTGGATTTTGGCAATAAATTATTGAATGGTATTTTCTCGACTTCTAACAGGTATTGAAAGTACTCGCGAGACGAATCGGGTTCCTTGATGATGAGTTTTTCGCGATCTAAAGTAGAGTGGCGGCCTGCTTGTTGATGTACGTACATCTCAACACTCTCGAAGGTCTTGTCCATCATTCTATCATAGATATATTGGTTCACTTGATCATTCTCCATATTCATAGTAATCTTCATGTTTCTTGCGATAGGTCGAATTGTGTTCTGTTGAATCATTATCACATGACAAAAATCAAGAGGCTGGGGTAGAATGTGAAGGTCATTAAGTTGGCAATCGAGGGCACGGAGGGACGTCAAAGATTTGAACTTCTCCCTTGGGTTCAATAATCGAAACCCCTCGCAACTTGTAATATCCAAATGCTCTAAAAAGTTATTTCCAATGTTTACATGAATGTACATACTTGTGTTGGATATGAATGATTCAAGTTGGCGCTTCCAACTATGGGACACTGACCGTAATAAAAATTGTGGTATATGCCCCAAGTATGATATTATACTCTGGAATATCTCTTCAGGGACATCGTTCAGCGAGGTAACTGCTTGATACGATTGGCTCATCTTTCCATCAAACGTCATTTTAAATCTTTCTTAAATGGGTAAGTTTTCAAATTTTCAACAAAACACTTGATAGATTACGTATTACAAACAAATATTATGGATATATATATCGTCGTTAATTATCTATTTTCACGGTTGAGTAGCTCAGTCGGTCACTAGATATAGAGCACCGGTCTAATAAGCCGGCGGTCCTGGGTTCGATCCCCATCTCAACCATCTTTTTAAAAGATAACAGCTGACACACATGAGCACATTTATGTTTAAACGTTTATTTTAATAAGGAGGATAAGGACCACCATATTGTGGTCCCATTACGCCAGGTTGAAGTTGGTCTGGTATTCCATCTCGGTTGTAATCTGTAAAGATTTGACCACCTGGACCCATGGTCATAGGAGGTGCACCTTGAAGTTGGTCTGGTATTCCATCTCGGTTGAAATCTGTAAAGATCTGACCGCCTGGTCCCATTGTCACGGGAGGTGCCCCTATTGGTGGAGGTCCCATAAGTGGCACTCCAATTGGTGCTCCCATTGGGTTTAAACCGACAGCATAGCCTGGGTAGCAGTTGTATGGGCAAACATGAGGGACTGCAGGACATCCCATTCTAACCTGTGGTACTCCGTAGGGTGAAGGATAACCATATGGATTCATTGTCTCTTATGATGAAGTAATTCGATTGACGAATGATTGATGGCTTAAAGTAATCAAAATCTCTTACAATAAACAGATGTCAAGAAAACCATAGGTTTTTGTTTCAATGCAAAGTTTATTGTTCAGAGAATGGGAACTTGACACCAGTGATTAATTCACTTACGTCAAACAATTCGCACTCTACTTTATCATTTAGCACTTTTTCATAGGGAGTTTCCTCTGCACAATCTTTGAAGTAAAGACCACCCTTTATCTCCGGACACAATGCACAATACATTGTTGTGGCTGCGCCAATTGTTATAGGAACATATTTGTTGTAGGCAAAGAATGAGTACAACTTAATCATGAGCGAATGTCTGCCTATCTCTGTATAAATAAAGCCAGGGTCTAGAGATACAGCAACAATGTCTTCGCTTTTACCACATCGCTTCAAACGCCTATGAAGTTCTCTTGTAAACAAGATATTAGCCAATTTGCTATCATTATATGCCCGGTTCCCTATACCATACCAACGACTCTTCCAGTTAAAATCGTCGAATGCAATCTCACCTGTTTTGTGAGCTGAGGATGAAATTGTTATTATTCTAGACTCCACCCCATGAGTCGCTTTTGTTTTCATGAATGGAAGTAGTAGTAGAGCAAGCGCAAAGTGACCGAGGTGATTTGTGGCAAAAGTACTCTCCTGGCCATCTTCTGTGTAGGATAGTGGAATACAACTGACACCTGCATTCAAGATTAGGGTGTCTATTGATGTATCTGACCTCGTGGACCACTGTTCAACAAGATTCTTTACACTCTTGTTCGACGATACATCCAACTTCATGCATTCAATTGTTCCACACGAATTGTTTTCGTTGGAAACCTCCGATATAATGTTATCCTTCGCTGCCAACATCTTGTCCTCGGAACGGCACAACATTATCACACAAGCACCACCCCTATAAAATTGCTTTGCAGTTTCATATCCAATTCCACAGTTGCACCCTGTTATAAGCACGGTTTTATGGCGAGAAAGATTAGAATAAGCATCCAGCACTTGTTCAGCAGTTGTTGTTTTGTCAAACATCATTCCAAACTTTCTTACAACCAAACAACAAATAAAAGTAAAACCTTACCTGTTTTAGGAGGACATCGTAGCAAGTTCAATTGTGAAAGAGAACACAACAATTATAATTTTATTTACTAAAGGTTCATAAAATCTAAACATTCATGATTTCCGCGAACAA
>JAOPGA020000372.1:0-34403 GCA_026419775.2 Acrasis kona
AAATGATTTGCGCACAGAGGACATAAATAAAGAGGAGTTTTAGGGTTCTCTCTCACAATCATTTGATGGGCATATTCCTTCTAACACACACCCTCCAACTCTTTGCACACGGTATTGCAGATTCTTTGCTTCTAGTTTATGTGTGCATTGGCAATAGAACATTCAAAGTTGGTGATATTGTAAGGAGTTTGTAAAGCATCGACCCAAAAAGTTAAACAATGATATTCCAGACATGCTTAATAATTGGTTTGTGTGCGATAGCATATTGTCACGATAAATAGTGGTGTACATTTGTCAACTTCGTTTAATTATCCACCAAATGATGGAAGTCAACCCCACGCTCTTAAATATGAAGAACTTGAAGAAACATGAACGAAACATAGAAAACAAAAACAAACATGGTTAGCGAATTTGATGCTGAAGAACAAGTTAGATTAGCAGAGGGAAGTATCATCAGCCTACAACAAACAATTGAAGCAAACCCTTCAATGCAAATTGTTTTAGAACCCACGATAGAGAAACTGAAACAAGATCTTGAGGAGCACAGGAAGGTACTTGAGAAAATACGGAGTGACCTTCAGATGCTGTAAGTTTTATTTACATTTACATTATTCACATCAAAATAAGTGACGAAGAAGTTGTACAAAACTCTACCGATGAAAGCGACCACACCTCAGATTTGAATAACGATTCGCCAACACCAGCAACACCAACAAAGAAGAGCAAAAAAAGAAAGACAAAAGGTCCAAATGACAAGCCTGTATTTGTCTCAAGTGAGAGATGGTTAAAAGCTACCCCAGAAGAACAGACATTTTGGAAGAGGTACTCTGTCCATGCACAGGAGAAAGCGAAAGCTTGGTACAAATCATTGACCATAATACCAGAAAAGCAAGTAAAGGATTCTGGAGCACAAGAGTTTTCAGCATGTATCTCCGAAATTGCTAGTAAACCAGAGTTTGTTGTGTTCAAGGAGTCGATAATTAAGACCGCAATAAAAAGCTTCACCTATTTTGTGACTAACAGCATTCAGAGAGATGTGGCCAAGTTTGAAAAGTCCAAGGGGATAGTCAAGGACAAGAAAAGGAAAAGAGAAGGGAGAGCTACTTCTGAAAGAACAGAGAATGGGCAGTGGAAACCAAGGATTTTCCCYGAAGGCTTTGTAGAGTACTTTTCAAATAAAAAAATGCGACTTGATGTATAAAAATAGATGTTCTTAATTTGGGTTACATTATTAGCACGATAAATGTAGGGAATGCGTTAGCTCATTCGGTACGTTTACCAACACGCTCTATAATTGGTTTCTTACTTGGTCCTTTGCTTGGTTTCCTATACGAAATCAAATACGCATTTCATACCGCTAAATGTTTGGTGTTATATCAGAAAAAGCAATAGGAACTGACTAGGTCGACCTCAAAATGATGGTTGGTCGTGTGTTGGTTTGGCAATAGGATTATTTATAGGTTTACAATGTAGGAAAATAATAGGCTGGAAATAGGTAAAAAATCCTATTGTAACCCAATTAACTGTCCAAATTGAAATCCTAAACAAAAAACCTATTGTCATTTCAGTTGCCCCCGAAGTGGTAAGATCATCTTTATTTATCTATTGTAAATGTTCGGGCGGACTGGCATAATGAACATATCCACCTACTGAATGAACGCCAAGTTTAAAGGTCTGCTCATAGACATCAACGCAGTTCTTGACATGAGGATAGACAAATATATGATAGATGTAGGAGTTGCAACACGACGGTATGGGCATTGCTTTCCCTCATATTTGTCGGCTCCAAATCTCTCTAGAAACATGATAGCCGTTTGTGAGACATCATTGACAATGTCGCTCATCATCTGTAAAGCTTTTGAACGGAACAACCCTTATTGAATAGTTATTTATACATTTTTGGAACTTGAAGTTCCTCCAAGGAAAAGCGGAAAAAGTTCAAATGCACCTGGTTGGATAGAAAAATTTTGTATTGTGAGGAATTTTCTGAATCAATGCGGAATTTATTGCACGTCTCTGTGATGGTCCAAAAATTTGCTACAACAGCGAAAATTGAGTTACGAAACGCCTTAACTTGGTTGGGTATCAAAACTTTAATCGAATACGTTGTGTCGTCAATACACAGAGCACCCTCAAATAATAAATCCAAGTATTATCGTTTAGTTTTTGGTGGTGTTGATTTTTGTACTTCCTTCGATAATAGCGCCCTAGTATCAATATTTCGAAGTTTAAAATCTCATTGCTTTAATTTTAAGATCATCTGAATATAATCTTTGTTATTAAGATATTTTGATTATAATTTCAATATTTCATATGTTATTGAAATTGTCTCAAGATAATATTAAGATTGCCTTGAAAATCCTTACAAACTCTATTATAAGATTTCTATTTTAATTTTTATAAATGTTGTCAGAATTTAATCAAAGAGCAATAATAATTAAATGAAAATGTAGAGATTGATATGTTACAAGGTACCTAATATTGATAGTTGCAACACTAATATATAATAAGCGGAGGCAATATAAGAACAATGAAGGGTGCAATGATTTTAGAACAATATTGTATTGAGATGAGCGAAGCCATCGCAATACAAAAGGAGTGACAAAATCATTGCACCCTTCATTGTTCTTATATTGTTGAAGCGTAATACAAACATTCATATAGTAAACATTTATTTGTTTGGAGCTATGATCCAATTAGATTACAATTTGAATACAACTAACGGCTTACACCGAACACCGTTTACAATTAATCTTCCTCCATASATTTCCTTGTCCTATCCTACCCAGTCCGCTTTCAGTTGCTCTCCTTTATTCTCCTTCATTAAGAAATCTTTACCGCTTGACTGCCCTTGCTGTTGGTATTCGACAGGTTCTTTGTGGTTGCCACCTCAGGCTCTGTCATCAGTTTAATATGCCTTTAATGTCCAGTTTGGCTTCGTTAATTACGTCGTCCTTCATGGTGCGAATGGCGTCGTGATTGTTCTTCTGGGCAATCTTCAAGTCGTCATGTCTCCTCCCTGCATTCGTGAGGTGAGATGAGGTTATCAAAGCTTGTTGTTGTTGCATTATTACTGGTTTGAAGGCACGGTTGGATTTTGCTGGTAGGCTTGGTATGATAATTTTTTGAAGGGCCTGAAGCGCTCTAGGTCTCCCTAAAATCACTACAAAGCATTAAGCATTATCCTTTGCGGAGATTAAGTTCTTCGGATCTATTCTTACGTAACTTTGGAATTTAATTGGATAATTCTTTTTAGATGGCATGTTTCCTGACTCTTAGATTGCTCGTAATGTCTGTTCCCTTCCTATGTTTCCACAGTGACTGCTCTATGACCCTCGCTGCATATGGAAATGTGGGTCAAGATTATTGACACTTGCTGCTGTTATATTGTTGGAAGCATCCGATCTTTTATTTTATCATCTTTGCTTTTCCACTCCCTATCAAGTTCACACGTGCTCTTATTGTTGATGTATCTTACTTGGTTTCTATCCTGTTGGTGTTACAACAAACAAAAAAACCACGATACAAACGATAAAGTACAAAAGCGAAGAGCATTTTAACATATAGCAGGCCGTCCTCTACATATGTGTGCTGTAAAATTCTGGAATATTTTATATATAAAAACGCTTTATTAAAAAAGAACTATAGGTTCAATGTTAACAACCAGAGTACAAAAGAAAAAGTATGCACATAGTCTAGCGTTTGCTCTCCATCCTATTTTTCTTTGCGGCCATACCAGCATTTATTCTTCTATGATTGTACTGATCCATTTTGAGTAGCAGGGTGTCCATGTTGAGGTTTGTTTTATCTACTGTTGTCCAAATGTCCGTAAGAGATTCCTCCACTGCAGCCAGTCTTTTTCAAACTCTATTATCGACTTCCCCATCTTCTTGATCCTTGCAAGAATTCTGTCATCGTCTAGAGATGTCAAAATGGTTTGCTTCTTTGTATTCTTCTTGGCTTTTTGAGAAGGCGATGGGATGATGTTGGTTGGTTTCCACTGTAGGATGATGAAATGTTCAAAATTAATTCCCCTGATCAGTCCAATTCTGGCTGTCTCTTCCGGAGACGAGCACACAATGTTTAAGAATTCGTACGGCCGACCGGATGTTTTAGATATCTGCCCTTACAATGTGCATGTAACCTTAGTATTAAATGTCTTCTGCAGGTGTGATTCAATGTTTACCCTATGTTCAACAACTGCTCGTACCAATCTATCCTTAACAAATGCCCTAACCGACAGAGCGTAGGTCGAGAATTTCTTCGCGATGTTATTGACCACTTTCCAATGCCAGATAATCCTATATCCAGAGAGGTACCGAAGTTAAACTCTCCAATGACCGTGCCGTGTTAGGTATTAGGAGGAATTTCAATGATGATTGGATCTAGGGTATTGATATCATCGAATTTCTTGCCAAACCAGAAGGTTTTTACATCGATACCTGAGGCTGAAAGTTTGTTGAGGAAAATCTCAAATTTGCCAATACTTTATGCTGGTGTTGGTTCTTGGTTAGTAATGGTCAGTTTGCTGTTTATTTTGTAATTTGTCACCCAACCAAAATATACAACATCAAGAATTTCGGTACACAAGCAGATAACAGAAAGGGCTCATCAGAAACAACGCAAAAGAAAAAGAGAAGAAAACGCCGAAAAAGAAAAACAAAAAGAAGAAGAGAGCATTCGAAGGCAACGGCTTGCTGATGTAAATTAATCTGAACCTACATTAATTATTAACAGCGGATTTAGAAATTAAACCATGACCTGCATGAAGAACTAGAGGAGGAGAAATTGGGTGGCGATGATAATGACGGTGGAGGTATTACTGATGGTTGATCCTGTGGAAACAAATCAACTATATTTGTTGGACGAATTAAATCCAGAAGCCAAGCAGTTATCAGATGATCCTGATGATGCGATATTTCAAAGCATTGCCGAACAAGAAAATATAGAAGATTACGATGATTGTGAAGAACATTCTGAAGAAACTATTTCTGACAGCTCTCCAATCTTTGATAGTTTTTCTGTTCTCAAATCACAAGCCGCCAAGTTAAATATTGATATTGAAAGTAACAATGATTTATTCAACCTCACTATCGAATCATTCAAATATGATTGGGTTAGATTCCTTGGTATACGGAACCCTGTTATTTTAACACCACATTCAAAAAGTCAAAATAATCAAAAGTTATATAGTGGGTCTGATACTAAGTTAAAAGACGTTTACCTTCAAATGCTTCAAAACAAAGTCAAAACTACAGAAAGTATGATTTCCTCCGACAATCATATTAAAATCATGAAAAGTTGTCTTCCATCTCCAAATAATTTACCAACAACATTTGATGCTTTAGAAAAAAAATTTATCAGTCCTGATTTAATTAAAAGAATTCCATATTGTGGTGCTTGTAATAAACATTTATTTGATCCGTTGTTAAATAAGCAACAAGTATGTCCAAATTGTAAAAATGAAGGGTTTAAAAAATATAATTCCAATAACAAGACTGTGTATAGACCAAAGTGGTACTATTTTTATATTCCGGTGTCTCATATTCTACTTAGTAAATTACAATTTGACCATAGTTTGGTTGTTGAATCAGATAACATTCGCCCAAGTAATGAGGATGAGATTAGTGATTTTATTGATGGAAAACATTCAAGGGATATATATAATAAATTTAAAAATGATCCTACAAATCCTATTATAATGTTTGTACAGTTATCTGCAGATGGAGTACCTGCTTGTATTGGAAAAGGATCAACAAAGTTATGGGTTGGTTCTTTAAATAATCTCAGTAAAGTTAAAGAAAATAGAGATTTGTTTGATAATATTCATATGTCATATATTCATCATGGAAAGAAAGAGCCCTCTAATTGTAACCTTTTTAATTTATTGTTATTAATAGAATTAAATTACAATAATTATACAAGGGTTACTGTTGAGAACAGAGCACTTCGTATAGTTTTAACTATAACTGTAAATGACTTGCCTGCATCAGCAACTCAAAATGGAAATTTAAAGCACAATGGAATTCATGGTTGTCAGAAGTGTAGTTATAATTTTAAATTTGGTATTGTTGGTTCTGATAGAAATGTAGTTAGTCAACTTCAATTGTGCCGTAGATCTAAAGAAAACCGGGAAGGTGCTAAATCTATGCCAATTTTAGGTTTATATCCTCATTTTGATGCATTTGTTAATAATGTCACAGATGATATGCATATGTAGACCAATATTTTTGAGTATTTAATCACAAAGCTAAAGGCGGATTTTGAAAAAAAGTACTTAGTTATTATTGGAAAGATTTACGACTCTATAATACCAATATCTGGAACAGATACTAAAAAACCTTTTGACCAAATGTCTTTTTGGAAATCTAAACAAAAGGAATTGTTTTTATTGAAATACGCTCCATCTGTTCTTGTTCAAGTACTACCTCCTAATCACAACTTGTTACAGGCATTTATTTTAGTTAATAAAGTTATGAGGCTTATTAAGGAGGAGGTGTATGAAGGGAATTGGGAGCAGACATTACAATCAATGTTAAAACAACTAGAAGAGGTATGGGGTAAATTGTTTGTGGAACAACAAATATCTATTCATAATCTGTTATATCATTTGATTGATGACATCAAAAACAACGGTCATCGTCGTGCTAGTACAGCATATCCATATGAAGCGACATACTCATGGATAAGGTTTTTAACTGCTAAAATCAAGACGAAAAAAGATTTTAGTGTAGCACGAGAATACATTAGAAGGACATACCTGAATATTTCTTTAACGTCACTAGCACAAGGTGATTTAAGTTCAGAATTAATTAGTGTATTAGAGCAGTTAGGGTGTGAGATTAGTCGGGAATTGTATCCTCCCGGTTATAAAGTTCAAAAAGATAAAGTATTTTGTGATGACAGTAGCTATTGTTATTTTGAAGGACCAAGTAATGCAGTTAATGAATTAAGTCATAATGTTCGTGATTATATAAGAAGTATTTGTGGAAAACTCCCACTCAAAAATAACATCACAGAATACAAGCAGTTTAGAAAGTGTATTGATGAACTAGATATTGGGGAAAAAATTTATACAGCTACTTACGATAAGCACTCAGTAACATGCGGTTCCAACATCGAATTTATTGACAAAGACAATAAGATGTGTTTTGGTCAACTTCAAAATCTATATAGCGTTTTTGTTTGTAATAAAAGAATAAGTGTAGCTGTTATTCAATCATTTTATAACTTAGGGGTAAGTTGTCAAACAGATACAAATATAGTTGATCACAATCGTATTTGCACTGATATTATTAGTTGTAGTTCTATAATTACAAAACGATGCTTCGTTCGGAATCATAGTGAAGCAAAATTTGGTGTGATAGTAAACAACAAAGTACATCAAAACTTTACAAGTATTGTTTAGCCTAGATCAGTAATCACGACTAATTTTAAAATGTTAAAAATAAAATTCTAAAAATACTTCTCATCTATAAAACAAACAATTCAGATAGTATTGAAATAAAAAAAACAATCTACACAACCACTACATACAATGTCATCAGAATTCAACTACTTAAACAAGCGTGATAACATTTCTTCTACTTTTGCAGGTGCATTTGCTATACAGTGCTACAAGAACAAGAACAGCCATATTTATCAAAAGTTATCAGAGACTGATAATAACAGAAAAGAAACAAGAGTAGAAGAAGAAGAGTATGAGCCATATTTTTATAATACAGACGATGAGAAAGGTTCAACTCAAAATCATGTGGTAACCATTATTCCATCACCTCTACAAAAAGATGGCACAAATAAATTCACCATTCGTCTGTCAGATATTGATAGACTGAAAGATAACGAGAGGTTCTTAAATGATACACTTGTTGATATAGCTATTGCATCCAATCCTGTTATTCAAGATATGTTGGTAAAAAAGACGAATGTGCTTTATTTGTCAGTGACTGAGTCAACTTCTTTGCTTCGATCAAGACGTAACCCACTGATAATAAATGATAAAGATACCATCATATTCAATTGTAATGTGACAACTCCAGTGAAACATTGGATTTTTGTGGTTATTAAGTTATTAGAGGATACGGCACATGTAATTTTTTATGATTCGCTCAAAGCTTCAAAACCGTACAAAGAAGCCAAAGACAAAGTCAGGAAAATCTTAGAGTCTCTCCAGATCAACAGACCAATTACAGAGGACACAAGGATTCCAATATCGCAGGATAACAGTTATGCATGCGGTTTCATTTGTTGTAAAAACCTAGAGATGTTCCTAACTGAAAAACCCAGGCTAGATGATGAAGAATTCAATGTGCATAGTATTGTCAGTGGCATTAAAAAGAGGGTTTTGTATGAGATCCATAAAAACATTAAAATTGACAATGGCTTGACTGATGATGAATTCTTTCAGAAATACAAGGAAGACAAGAAAACATTCCAGTCAAAGTCCAAAGATGTTCATGAACCCCCAAAGAAGAAGATCAGGGTCATAGAGGATGAATTCGACCGAGCCAAGATGTTAGTCAAGATAGTAGAGGAACAAGACACTAGCATCTTGGAATTACGCTTTACCCAATCTGAAAGCGCCAAATTTAATCAAGAGATAGCAATCATGTGTCTGTACAAAAATTTCGTACGCTCAACGAGAAAAAGTAAACCAGATGACATGATGAAATTAAAGCCATGGGGAGAGCTTTATGATTATGAAAAGCTCATGTGGTTTTATGCTATTATTACTGGTTTCGGTTTTAGCAATCCTATGGAATTACATACTCCTGCATTCCAAGATCAATTAAATGAGGGTATTCCTGTCAAGATGTTGTTACAATCACACAAAAATCATCCGTACTCTAACTTCCCAGAAAAAGAAGTCCCTCGAGGCGCAAATAGAAAACAGAAGTGTAACAGTAACTTCTCAGATTTTGTAAATAATCAAGCATCAAAAGCCAATGCATCCATGAAAATGTTGGTATATCGCTGCAAGGTTCTGATCGAGAAGAAATACACTAATATCACTTCTCAGTACTACACTTCCAAAAATAATACCAATTTATATCAAAAAGGACTAATTAGTACACCAGCAGCATTTTACTCTATGTATAGCTTTTTGATTGAATATTGGTTACACTTGTGCCTGACGCCAAAAGATTACAGAGATGAAGTTGTTAATATATGGAATTTACAATATGAAATTGACAACAGTTTTCAAACGATCAACTTGGAGATACTCGGTCGAGATTTCAACGGATTTGCCCAATTAGATGAACCTCTGCAATTGGATCAAAAAGAGAATGAAAAGTAAACAATGAGTTTAAATAAAAAATTGAGATTATGTCAAGTTATTTTATAATCAACTAAATAATTGATCCCTGTTAATATACAAGGACTATTGAAGCAACACCTGCGCAGGACATCGTTAAAGTTAATTTTAGTAAGTTGTTGGACTTATTGAATTCGCCTCCACTTTTCACTTACTACATCGCAGATAAATAGATTAAACTACGAAGGAAATTAAAAATAAATTCATCCATACGTCCACAACTACTTAAAGCTGAGAACATGTGTATCTTGCTCAAAATGTCAAAAGTCATCTTTGTAATAAAATATTGTAGTTTTTTAGTCAACTTGTTTAAAAATATAGTTAGGAAACAATGTGGGTGAGGCAGAGGTGTCATCATGGCATCTTTGTTAAGCATGTAGCAGTAAATTCACATTGACTCTAATTATATCCATGGCGGTTAAAAAATATCACCACAACATTACAAAACAAACATGAGTGACCTTGCAATGACACGACGTGCGATGAACAAGAAGAAGTACTTTAATCGTAAGAAGGATAAGAAAGAACAAATTGCTGAGAAAATTGATGCAGCCAAGAAAACTGTAAGTAAAAACATACTTATGCAATTCTTACCACATGTAGTGTACAATGAATAATGTATACGTCTATCGAGTGCATATACAAAAGTCTTTATATGAAGGCCACACTATATCATACGTAGACTTTGAGAAAACACACAAACAAAATGAATTTAAAATTTTCAAGTACGGGACAGTGGTTGTTGTTGACCACAATACTAATGAGGCATTGCTAGTCATACAATTTGACGAGTTTGGTTCCATGAGCACTGAACTTTTTAAAACATACGAGAATACCTCGCAGAAGCTACATCATCAAACTTTAGTACGTCCTGAAGTGAAAGGAAATAGGGCTCATAAAGCTGGAGGGTCTTCTGGAAAAATGTTTGCTGCTGGTTGGAGGCGAGACTTTGTTGGAAACGGATACACAATTGGCACCACAATCACACACAACATTGAAGACCAAGAACCTTGTGACAAAGAATTAGCCGACATTGGTAACGTATATCAAGATCTATTTTCAAGCCTAAGCCCCTTGATTTACACTTCCGCAGTTGATGAGCAGGTGAATCTAGAATCACCCTCAATTTGCAATCCTCTCTATCGTAAGGGTTCCGAACAAGAAAACACATTTGGCAGTAACCTGAGTATTACGACTGACCATTTTAGCAATATAGGTCATAAGGACGAAGATGTGAATTCACACACTTTTGGAGTATTTTATCCGGTAGTGAAAGACTCAGGAAGATTAGCAACAAAAAAAATGGGATTCAATGGCAGAGGAAATTACTTTATCTTTGACACACTTCGAGTTGCCATTGACCTTAATGGTTGCGACGGTGTGGTAAGAGTTATTTGGAGGAGCATCACGGACATTCATTTAACATCATCCGCAACAGCAGGTGTTGGGTTCGGACGGATAGGAACATCCATACAAATAAGTAAAAGATTGGACCAATCTATCAGGGTCATTAAAAGAGATGGTTTAAATGTTGTCGAGTGCATCCGACCACCACATTATCGTCGAGAATCTAAAAAGGAAGAGAAGRAGCCTAAGAAGCAACAGAAAGAAATAAAGAGTCAGGATCTCAAACGAAAACGGTCAATTGTATTTGAGTATTCCGATGAAGAGTTGGACGCAAAATAAATAATTATTTGTCTTACAATAATTTTGATGAACTATAATCAACCCATAACAAAAGATACAGTCTTATGGGTATTTTCAGTTTAGTGATTAAGAGGTTATATCTATACAAACTGATGTTATATTCTTTGTCTACACCTCGAAGCAATTCTAACGCACCTAATTTTGAGCAAAATTAACCTATTCTCAACATATTGGAGCTTTAATTCACTATGATTTAGTTGAAAACATACGTCTTTGATAACACAAGCAAGTGAATTGATTATCAGTTACAATAACTTTACCGCTTTTTTGTTGTTGACCAAACAATTTCATTGGCTCGCACCCATGTTAAATAGAACAAATTGATCATCACAAACAAAAGAAAAACTCCTGTCTGCAAAAGCGAACCATTTTATCTTGTGATTATGTTATAGAGTATTAACATAACACGTAAGAATTACTTTCAAAAGATATAATAACATTTTGATAACAGGTCTGACAGCAACTAAAATATTGCGAGATTTCTAGGAAATAGTGCGATCGTGAACACAGACAAATACAACACAAATTTCTCTAGAGAATAATTTTTAATGTTCACGTTTGATGTAACTTGAAGTAAGTTAAAATGAAACAAACACTGATTAAAACTTTTAAAGGCTATTTATTCTTGGGTTATAGTTGCAAGAGTTGTAGTAGCAAGGTACTTTTAGTAAGTCACAACAGCATCAGTTATTAACTTTGACTAGACATCTCAAGTGTTTGTCATTTGATACTTACATTACCCTTTGGATTGTTAACAAGAAGTGAATCATAAGCCTTCATCTCTATGTTTTGTTAGTTAAATAGCCGAAATCCTCCTGAGTCTATTCGTTATTTTTCGACAGACTTAGAATAATGCCACCTGTTTGATGTGATCCGTCGCACCGACAACGTCAAAGGTAGGCTTTGAAGAATGTAATGAAGAACAGCAATAAAAATGATGCATTGATTAAGTCTAGTTTTATTCGACTGTCCTTTTGGTCAAGTTCTTCTCCATAACATTAATATTTAAAAAACACATATGTAACAAAGTATTAAAAAAACAAGCAAATTTCTAAATTCCTTCATTTTAATTTGAATTGTACATTCAAATTATTATGTAATTCAACTCAAAACTCCTGACATAAATTTCAAGCATTTTATAATACAGATTTACACCACGTTGACGAATTAAATCATATGTTGATCAGATTGTAGTGGAATAGTTTATTTATTTTTTTTAACTGTAACATGTTTTTTGATTATTTGATAATGACACCAATATGAGAACATTTTCATGATACTCATAATTGTTTCTTCAATAGAATGTAGGAGTGATATATGATTAATCTCAATTTATCTTAAAATAATATTAAGATTGAAGTAAGTCAACCTTCTTACGAACAAATACTTCAATCTTAATTTATTTTTAAGATTTTAATAAAGTTGACTATAGTTTGACTAGGGAGGACCAAATGCAACCATAATAGAAACGAACAACAAGCCCATACTAAATTGTTTTTTTATTTATTGTAGCGATTTATGCAGATATTGTGGGGCGAAAAATCTGCTCTCCTTTTTACATCGTATCATTTCCTCTTATATTACATGTCTCACTCTCAAAAGTGATTATGCACAACAAGTTATTCTCTCTTAATTTCTTTACTTCGTCATGCTCCTTGTGCGCGATATACAACGTCAAACTCAAGTACTCAGATCACCAAATGAACCAAAAACATAAACCGCCGAAACAGAAAAAGCAGAGTCTAAGGGGTTAAGCTTAAGGATGATATTTGTACTTATCTCAACCTTAGGTAGCTGCCCGATACGATCGGCATCCCTACAAGAAAATGAGATAGTGCCCTTATAATTGAGGTTCCCATTTAGAGGCAATAAGAGGCTTGTCTGCATCAAAGAAAACGAACATGTAATATTCAAACAGCAGCAAGCAAGCGTGCTAGGGACCACAGCACAACAGCTCTTCTCCAGAAAATCAATTCGCAATGCAAATCCTGAAATTGTTTGATCTCAAAAACAAAGGTAGTGTAACTTTTCCATATTAGCGCATACTAATACAAAAAATAGAATACCTCCTGCAAACACTAATCTTTGAACAAGTTTCTGAGGTGTGCAAACCAAGGTTCTTACTACAGTAAGATTTTATACATTGATGATAATTATATTTTTTTACAGAGTAATCATATCATCCAATTATCGTTGCCTTTATGTTGATTTGAAGAGCGACACGCTCAATTTGGCATCCGTAATTAAATCATGAAGAAGGAATCTGGGATCCGTAGAAAATATTACACATCTTTGATCTATAAGTAACAAGAAGAAAAAGAATGTGACACTAATAGAAGCCTACACAAGACAGCAATCAACGTCCCATCCTCGATAGTAAAAAGAGCAGCAAGAATGGCAGTATTAGAAGTGACAAGAGCTGTAACATAAGTGACGAAAAGAGTGGCAAGAAAAGAAGTAGCAAGAATGATGCTTAGACTGGTGGTCAAAGAGATGAGGGCAGGTGTGGCAAGAAAAGCAGTAGAAAGTGGCAGCAAGGTGGTACAAAATAGGCCATTAAAGGGCTATAATGTGCTTGAGCCATTTTAGAGATCCACAGCTCCAAAATGACTTTGTGCGAAAATCGTTCAATAAATTGCCATTTTGTTTAATCCTGTATTGTACTTTTTAGTGCTATCCGGGGTGCTAAAAGTCGGACCGAAAATGGAGTAAAAAAGTTTTAGGGCGTGGCGTTACCGTAAATTATTATCCCTCATATTTTTTCCATGACCTCTCAGATCCAAAGGATCTCAAAGCTGGACGAAAATGGATCTTTAATTAATTAGGGACTGGGCTGTGAACATTAATTGTCTGTTTAATGAAAAACAAGCTTTGTAGGAAAAAAGTTGGTCATTTTATAATGGATTTACTCCAATTACAACTTCATTGACACCCCTTGTTAAGGGATGAGGGTCATGAGAAATTGAATGATAGGAATGAGCGGTATTAGCATGTCCATGCACAATCAGTAGGCTTTCTGCTTGTATTGTAAATTGATGTTCAGATTCACTTATAATTCCAGCGTTGCCAGATGGCATTAATTTTAAAGAGAACTCTTCAATAATCCCAAGGGCTAGTATCAAGATCCCAGTACTTGTAAAATATTCCACCCCATACTCCGAGAAGGAACCCATCGTAAGGTTCGTATTTGGTTCTTTCTCCCAAAGATCCTTTTATACGAAAGACAAGCTGATCGCCTTTTTCGACCAACGGGGATCTACTTGAGTAGTGAAAAGCTATAATCAAAAAGTTACTCCTATCAACAGTCTCATTTTTGACTTGCACACATGCATGTGCACCATTCATTTGATTGGTTATTTTATAGTCGAAGACATCAAATCTGTCATTATCGACTATCATCATTTCATCTATGTTCCAATCACTCAAAAGAGACTTTAAAACCAAAACGTTGCTTATTCCTTCATCATCACATAAATTTAATAAGCCTGTAAAATCACCAGATTTTTTGTTAGGGAAGTACTCCACCGAATAGTGCGTAATTTGATTGGAGAAGTTTGTGAAAGTTGTTAATTTTTCGGTGGAGAGGAAGTAATTAGTTTCCAGGAAAAATTTCGGGTCTGAAATGGGCTTAGATTCATTTGTTAATAATTGGTACCCATAAGGTCCGCCAATACTTGGCCCGTTGTTTTGACGGCTGGTTATAATGAATGTGAACGCTCCTCCGCTAATGCTCTTCGTCAACTGCTCCGATTTCTTTCTGTAAAAAGAATTCGTTGCTTCAGTCCATAAGCTTTTAATGTTGTGTCCTTCAGTATTTATCCAATTTTCAGGTAAGATATGAAGGATCCAATTAAGTTTAAAATGAATAGGAACTGGAAGAAGATCTATAAACATTAGAGAATGGTAAAAAGATGAACTTACCAACTGTTTCAACCCAGGCATTCCAATTGCTTGCTGTAGAAGATTCTTCGCTTGGGCCAAACGCTCCCATAATCCCACCATATGTGATTATTTTAGTTTTCGTGGAGCTAGATTCAAAATCCTTTTGAGAATCAACAGAAGATGAATAAGACCGACTGTAATCAGCGCTAGCACCAGCTGATACACCATAACCTGAAGCGGAAGCGCCAAAAGATACTTGAGCAAGATTATCCAGTTCATAAGAAGACTTTGTAGATGAGAAGGAGGAGTCAGTAACAACTGTTTGTACCAACTTGCCGCCCAAAGATGCCTGGGAGTAAAAATGAGAACCATACAAGTTCACTAGTCTGTAGTAATCTTCCTTTTTCGTTCTATACAGGTCTTGCACAAACTGGGGGTGAAACGAACAGAAATCCTCCTGGTCTATGATCGCTTCTGTAGTTTGACATTCAGCTGTTGTGACGAGAAGTAGTCCTGACTTCCTACCAAGTGCATCTTTAGCAGCTTTAACGCTTTTTTCCATGGAAAACATCGCCTTCGCTGACGCTCCGAAACCTTGGAAAGTGCCCCCTGCCTCTGCTCCTAAACTAAGCCCGCTTTTCTCCATCAGGGATATGGCGTACGCCTGAGAACTTCTAAATGTTTCCGTGCTTGTTGTGAATGAGCAAGAAGGCATCGAGTTAACGTATAGCTCGTCTGGAACTGCATACGTATTACCTCTGTATGTATCTTGTAGCTTGGTAGCAGTGTCGAAATCCTCCTCGTAACAAAACAAAAATATAGGATACTTGGATGTATCACCAGCGAATAAATCAAACCCATAAGTAAGTTTGTCTAATCCAGGGACGCGCCATAAAAGTTGATTATTTAAAATGTTACCGATAGTGTCATTTTGTATTAGATTATTCAATAGAACTGTGCTTGACGATTGCTTACAGATTCCCCTTTCCATCCAGCATTGGATAGTATCATTTCTGGAACATTTGATATACGTACGTCCATAACAATATGTCAAGGATAATAGCAGCAATATAACACTGTTCATCATCCACATATTTATTTCCTCTAAAACGAAACATAACCATTGGTCGGAAGAATTCGGTTGGGTATAAAAATATTGTATTAATAAATTTTCTTTAACCATTTTTAGTAACGTCAAACTAACAAACACATTTCGTGATGTCCCTACCTCTGCTCCTAAACTAAGTCCGCTTTTCTCCATCAGGGATATGGCGTACGCCTGAGAACTTCTAAATGTTTCCGTACTTGTTGACTTACACATTTTTATAAAGTCGACTTTGAAATGCTCTACCTGTGCTTTTTCATTCCGAGAGATCTCTTCATTTAACAGCAATTCTCCAGTGTTTGTAAACTGCGAAAAAAATAGCAGGAAAAGGACCTGAGGATGATTATGATACAAGAACAGGCCTTTGGAAACCTCCACAGATTCGATACTTGATTTAATTTATGATCGGTTGACTGCGATCATAATTGCAATCAACAATCAATCAACATCATTATCATAACTGCGATCAAACATCGATCATATTTTGGATCAAAATTTAGATCAAAATTGGATCAAACTACCGATAAAAAAGTCCAGTTTGGTGCAATCGGATTATCGATCATAAAATCGATCAAAATTTRTATCATGTTTTGTATCAAAAACCGATCATACCCGTGACTTTGAAAGTACTGTTTTTTCTTCTACAAAACAGTGAAATCAATGCCCAAAAGTACAGTAAAAGTAGCAGTATTTGCTCCGGAAAGTAGCAAAAACCGTTCTACTTTTTGTGTGCAATTTTATTTTAACGTACCGCAAAAAGCAGTTCTTTTCCGATTCGCTCCGAACCTTCAAAAGTAGTACAAACAGTCGGCGAAAGTAGGTAAAAAAGAGGTCCTTTTACGTGTTATAAAGTACTACGAATTATAGGTTGTGACGTAAGTAAAAGTAGCAGTTGAAAGAACGTTTGTTTATTAATAGTGTTGTTCAGTTTCTTCATCTGCTCCGGCCTTGCATGCTTTAATGTCAATTGSCTCCTGTTAGTGGTGTTGAGATGTGGGTATACATAATAATGCTTTCATCTAAAATTGATGAGACGAATGTTAAAGACATTGATACCTTTACCGCAAGTTGCATGTATCCTTCCTCTGGATTCTCGGCTGTGAACCGACATGCTATGCCGCGACCGTCTGGTTCGCGTGGCGTCGCATTGTCAAAGTCGATTGAGTTGGCCATCTCTATCCTCACATTGTAGGAAGCTGCGAACGTCTGGAATGTCCGTAAGTGTAATTCCCATGCCATACATGAGGCTGAGTGCTTGGAATGTTTTGAAGTCTGTTGTGCCTGATTTCCTTGGTATGTTCAAAGAGGATGTGTCAATTTGAGGCTGTGATAAATTCTTGGATGGTTCTACCTAAACTAGTTATTGAATATAAAAATTAAATTACATACCATCAAAGTATTACATTGTCATGTCGTTATTCGGTCCAATGAGAGGCACTGCGATGACCTCATTTCCTGAGTTAACAGCAATGCATAATTTAATTATGGCAGTGTGTGGAATGGACTCAATTGTTTGCGGATCCTCTCTTACTCTGTTAATAAAAAAACTTACTGACGCAGTGAGTGTTTTAGTGACGCTGTTACAGAAGAAATGTTGGATCTCTACAAATTGCCTCCCTCTAGAAGTATCCGCTAGAACTGTGTTACTATTGTACTTGTTCTTAAAATCGTTTGAGGCTGTTGTGTAAAAAGTCCCTCTGATAAATGCCTTCTTGAACTCAATCCTCACACCAGTTACTGACTTTCTTCCCACTCCATAAACTTCATGAACGATTTCCTCCATGTCAGACCTCTTGTACCATTCATGGCTTTTAAGTTTTCCAAGGAACCTCTGTGTCTGCAAATCTGGTACTAATTTTTGAATTCGAGCTACATTACGATAGCGGGTGAGTACCCGAGCCGTGCTTTGGAGAACTTGGTTTGTTCCTGTTATACATTTTACAAGAGTACCATTAAAATCTTCCCAAGGAAAACAAGAAGAAGTCCAAAGTGGGCCAAACTTTTCTACACAATCAGCAATGTGTTCTAATAAATGAATGTTATTGGTGCACTTGTCCTCACCTGCCAAGAGCATGTACCAAACTTGAAATTTCGTAAGCTTTTCCTTCGCCTCCTTTAGTTGCAGTGTTGTGATGCTCTCTCCTATCAATGTCTGTATTGCTTCAATGTTGCGTGCCTTTTCGGGAAGCATTGGTATTATAATGGAGGGAAAGAAGTACACCATGAAAATTCGCAACTCGACAGCTTTGAAGCTTGTAAAATACTCAAGGGACCTTGTGTATCTGTGAAAATGTAAAGGCAACTTCAGATTCAACCACTTTCTATTAATTTCGCCAAGCCAAACTCTCTTCTTGATGTGAAATGTCTCGGACTTGAATTTGGAATTTCTAAAAAACGACTCAATCACCTGTTTTGTGACACCCTCCCATACAGGTCTTCCTCTCGCCTGTGCTCGTGAACTATTGGACCAACAACATCAATCAACATATCTCTCCACGAAGGTCCTCCCATCGAAAGATAATCAGGGGTATCGTTTGTCACATCAATAACATGATACGGCAAAGCACTTGTGTCGTCCATTTCGCTGTTATCTTCAAACTCTGCAGACATGTTGCTATAGTCGTCCTCCTCTTCACTGCTGTACTCTAAACTGCTCATTATTTTTAAAAGTTCCTCTTCTACACCCGATCTTACTTTTTCATCCGCATGACACTACTTTTCGTAGCGCGACGACATCATTCATTCATTTGAATCGATATTGGGTCACCTCTACTAATTGAACTTCGTAATTTAATCAATCGCAGTTTATTTTGGTACTTTTCGTACTACTTTTTACAACTACTTTTTAACCAACTCCGAAGCAGTACTTTGTAGCTTCGAAAGTAGCAGAATTTGATGCTTTTGTAGTACTTTCAAAATCACGGGATATAATGGATCATAAAATGGATCTCAATACAGATTAAAGATCGTATCTTATAATCTATCAATCGTTCGATCATATTTTAGATCTAAACGTTTGTGTAGCAGGATGTGGCTTGTTTGGTCACAATGGAGGATTTATAGTTGACGAGATCTATTATTGCAATAGGGTATTTAGTTAAACCAACAATTTATTGAGTACACATTAACAATGCTGCAATGGAAGTCACTTTTCAAATGTGTTTTTATCGGCGTTATAAAAACAGTCCGCTTTAAAAGTACGATTATAATTTAATGTCTTAGACTCTCTATCATGTTGCTCTTGCCTATGACTCGTGACTAGCTATGCATGTTCTTCTATGTTATGTTAATTATTGTTAAAATGAGCATAATGTCTTACATGACTTTGTAGGTCTTTTAATCGATACGTGCCATGAAATCAATTTTGTATTAGAGCCAGTCATCACATTGGCAACTTTATRAACATCTTAGCTATCCAAGGATCATTGAATCTAGTCAGGCGAACCTACTAAAGTCAAACATCTATATGAAAATTATAATATTACTCTTTGAGTTATCTTTGTGACATCTCGCATCAAACATTGTCATCAATATACTTTGATCCTTACAACTTCCTTTGATACTGTCTAGTAATGTGTTTAGCAGTATAATAATCGAAAACTTACACCAATTTCTTGGTAATAATGTGAAAGTATTTTGTTCTCCTTTTTAGTATCATCGCATCTATACTTGAATTAGTGTTTGTTGAGTGTAACGATCATACTGTTAGTGATATCCTTTTCTTAATGCCGTTGTCAATTATCTGACCATAAAAGATCTATTAAATGGTAAGATATGATGATTGCAGAGGTGCTTACGTATTGATTTTCGGTTATTGTTGGATGCCATCGGCAATTCAATATTCAATTTTAAAAGCCCCGAAACCAATAGGGTGATAGCTCAATTACAACCTACAAACAATAAAAAGACTTTGAAATGATTTTAGAAACAAGATTTATTTAAAGGTGAGCACCTCTGTAGTATTCTTCACTGTCATCATCCGAAGAGCATTCAGAGTTGTTACCATCTATATCGGAGTCATCTGTTACAGGGTCTGTATTTTCTTCTAATTGACGTAAATACAAATCTCCACCTTTCAAATCTGGTGTACAGAAAGAGAACAAGAAGCCTGGGGTGGTAGCGCTATCATTTTTGTCCCAGTGTTTCGAAAGACAAAGCGTTATATAAATTTAAATAGAACACCGGTAGTATGAATGGATATGCCTCGCGCACATTCTCCGGCAAATTAGATCTGGCACGCTCTGATCTCAACAATGTTGTTGGGTCGGTCTCCTTCAATTGTTTGAGTATCACTTCCTGTAACATCTTCAATGCTTTAAATGTGTCGTCTCGTATGGTTGAAAATTTTTTCTTGTGCACTAAAGAGTTCAAATTTTTAGAGTATGGCCGAATCTCATTATTGCCTTTCTGAAATCCAACTCCAAAAATCACTTGCGCTACCTTTTCTATCGTGGTCAAAGCATAATTTAAAGCCGCCATGATCTTCAGTGCTTCTTAGTAGCCGAAAAGCCTCGTCTCTATCGTAGTCATTCTTGAGCACGGTGTAGCCAATAAGCTTGGCCGACGAATTGCCAGAGTTGGTTTCAATGACTTCATCTTCCCCAGATATGAAAATCTTGTTTGGAAGGTCGCTGAAGAATTTGTTTGCGGCGACGGATCAAGCGGGAAACTCACTGTTGTTTTTTTTGTTTTTGTTGCATGTTCAACTTTGGGCACCGTTAACGAACGGTTCAGCCGCGCACTGTTTGTTGATAGTCGTCTTAAGTTTCGGTAGAAATGCTGCTCTTAGGTACTCGAACTTCAAATTGCTACGGCATTCTTTTTTGCAGTGTCCGCAATCAAATAGTACGTGCTTTTTACCAACGTATTGATAGAATTTACGACGCTTGTCGTCGTCCCTGTAGTACTCCCTTACTTCAATAGTATCCATTTTACAACTGAGAATTTGTGTGTTGAAAAGTGTATGTGCCGTGGTGTGCCGAGAATATTTTTTTGAGAGAACTCATCAAAAGCTTGTGTAGAGCAAGAACACATAAAAAGTATTGTTGGGCTTGTTTGGTCCTTCAAGATTTYRAATAATTTTAATGATTTCGCCTACTTAAGGGCTACAGATCTGTTACTTGATCCTATAGTTGATAGCACAATTGAACACAGGCATGGTCACAATTATGATCCATTACTGATTGATAAAAAGATAGACAATATGGTCCGTTGTATGATCCAAATTATGATCGTTTAAATGATTCTATTAATCATCCATTTTATGATCGCATATTTGATCGGTAACAAGATGGACCAAAGGTTGATCGATTTTATGATTGGTGTCGATTAAAACAGATTTGCAAAGTATGAACGATCAAAAGTACCTCACAACCCTAACATCATTCTTGCTATCTTCCAAAAGTAAGCATGGCTATGACCACAATGATACATCGTAAGCACATAGCGTTGAAAGTTTTATTTTATTTCAGTGTAAAAAACATCCTCAATGTTCTGCAATTCCTGCATCATGACAACCAAAAGAATGATAAAAAGTCAAAACCTTCAAAAATCAAGGACATCATTCTTGGGCAACAGAAAATGTTGGACCGACTAGAAGCATCACTATTCAGCTATGAATCACCGTCAAGTCAAGATCTATTTAAATTTTCTGTATCTCTTGCATCTAGTATGACAATAGTCGTAGCATGTCTCCGCCAACTTTCTACGGACAGCAGCTACTACGACACTATTCAAGAAGAGAAGGACCGCCTAATCAGACACCAACAATTTTTTGAAAATCATTTGAAAAGCAAGATTAATGATAATGTCCTCATCAAAGAGCATTCCAAGCCCAAAGAGTCTCTCATTAAAAGAACAGGAAAGAGTTTATTTGGGCACCGTTTAAAACGCTTACAAGAAAAAATGCTTACAATAAATAATATTACAAAAATTAAATTACATAATAGATAACAGTCTTGATTCAAAAACTATGTATTTATTGACAGTACATGCCTCGCCTCTATCATTTTTGTGCTATTCGTCGGCATTTCGGAGAAGTAGGTAGAGCCACATTTAATATAACCTATAAGATGGATGCCATTAATGTCAATCAATTACATCCTTAATAAAGCTACGCTAGGTCTAAATTCAATTCAGGTAAAGTTGAACTTGGTTGTACCCAATTGTTTTGTTCCATCTCAGTAACTCTTCCACGTTAATATATGTCAAGACATGAGACATTTCCGTGCATTTAGCTGTCTTGGCAATATTATTCATCGCAAAACATTAGCACTAACAGGAGGTGATGAACTATGCTTGTTCTAGTTTTGTCTAAAAATGTAAGTAGTGTGTAATGATTTCAATGATGTTTTGATTAATACTGATGGCATAGAGTACTATTGAGCATTTTCAGCCGCTACCACATGAAGAACTTTTTAATTGAGTAGTCTCTTACTAGGAGACTACTTATTTTTCCGATTTATTCCGCTACTAAGGTGCGTTGGCGCTGTGTGGACAGTATCCAATGGATTATCTCCTTCTTAGCGCAATACCGTCGCTTTTAATACGTTCTCTTCACTCCCTTTCTCCTGCAACACTGTTCTTTGGTTTGCTACAATTTTGTAACACCTTTATGTTGGCGCAGCTTTATATCGTTATCATCACATTCACATTATACCTTATTGCAATGGACTACACCACTCTACCTATACTAAACGATGTGCTTGAATCATATAACCAAATGACTTCACCCATTTGGAATTATATTAGAAACATTACAGGCACCACATTCCAAACAATTCACAAGCAAGCAAACTTCACACATGACAACGCTGCTGTGATCTTTTTAAACGAGTGGAATTCAACTATGGTGAACAACAAAGCTTTATCATATGAAGCTCATGAACCGAAGGGATTTTATTTGTTCACCACTCAATCTTTGGATTCTAACTCCCATCGTATAGATAGATACGGTTCTTGGAAAAACAATGGCACGAGATTGGTTACTTCTAATGTCGGTAGTGATGTTGTGAAAATATCAAGAACACACTTTACAAATAGTAAAATTGGCAGTTCGTTTGTCAAAACTGAGTATATCTGCACTGAAAAGATAAAAGGTGAACATCGTGGAATTTGTTTCTACAAGAGGTTAGTGGGGAAGGATGAAATTAGACTGTTAGTAACTGGTCATGGCAATTCCAGAAGCTCTACATTTCATAGCAGGATGTCCAATGAGGAAAAAGCCGAGTTRCGCAGCAAGATAGTTGTGGATACGAGAGATTCTTCAATTAATGTTTACAAAAAATTGAAAGATGATGGAGTTCGTGTCTTCTCTCCACAGCAGGTACGAACTATAAAATGCCAGGCAAAGGATACAAAGAATGATTCTATCAATATTGGACGAACATTTGCTGTCTTTCCTGATATATTGAGGTTTATACATCCATATAATCTCCAGTTTGTACTATTATTTACCATGGATGCTATAAATGCAATGAAATCCACAAAAGAATGGTTTATTGACACTACCTTCAACTTGTGGCAAGGATATGTAACATCAATTGCAATCAAGAATCCGTTCATTAAAACCAATCCAATGCAAGTCGGTTTTACTTATATGCATCAGGTTAGTATTATATTTGTTTTTGACGATTGACATTGTAGACCAAAAGTACTGACACCCACCTACTTGCCTTGTCGCAGGTGTTCAAAGTCCTTGATTTAAAACAAAATTCTACAATAGTGCTTGTCACTGATGGAGATACAGCCATGATCAAGGCGTGGAAGGTCTATTATCCTCATATGAAGATACTACTTTGTTTGAATCACTTTATCGACAACATTAAATTGAAGCTCAAAGAGTTTAAAGCTTCGAGTGGGAACATTAATTTGATCATGTTGACCATTAAAGGAACATCAAGTGCTAATGGGCTTTTAGAGATGGGAAGACAGGAAATTGAAAACAAAATTGAGGATGTCTATCAGAAATGGTAAGTTATGCAACCGTGTCCACTTATAACCAATAGGAATGAAATTCTTGGCGAGAATATTGGAAAGAAGTTTGTTAACTATTTCAAAACAAGGAAATACCATGCACTAATCAACTCTGTCGGAAAAGATGCAAGGAAGAAGTCGGATACCGAATACAACCGCATAACAACAAATGTGATTGAAAACTTCCACAGCGTCATCAAAAGAGAAATTGGTGAGGAGAGATCAACTTCCATGCATGGACTCGCATCAAGATTAATCTACTTTTTGGCCCATCAGTCATATCGTTTTTATTCCGCATACATGGGGGAAAGCAAAGAATATGCACTAAAAAAYATCAGTGAAAAGAAGTTGTTGAAAATCCAGGATGCCGAGCAAATCCCTAAACTCTCGCTCGATTTATATAGACGGAACAGAACCTCTCTAGAGGAACAATCCATACTATATAGCCGCCGCCCATATAAATTGCTTTTATCGCAAACTTGTGGCATTAGTGACATGGAGGGGAAACAAATTGAAAAGTGTGCGATGGATCTTTTGGAAAGAAGAGTTGTAATTTTAAAGCAAAAATCCTTTCGTCGCGAATACCACATTTATCAAGCAGAATCAAAAGAAGAATTTCGCGTGAGATTTAGTAAAGACTACTCAAAACTCGCTTGTAACTGCAAACAATTTTCATTGCTGAAACTGTGTCCTCATATTGCATCCGTCGCTTCGCTTGTTGAATGCTATACATATTTGATAAACTATAAAAAAGTTAAACCAACAGTTGACCAAATATGGTCTAACCTCAACAGAGCACAAAGACAAAAATCAGGCAGGAAGAAGACACAACAAAAGTACGGCCCTCGTACCAAAGGCAGGGATTTCCTTTCAAACAAAACCGGCGATGTAATGGATGTTATGAACACATTCAACCCTGCCTCAGGAATTACATTTGAGGAAAGCAAGACGGATGCAGAAGAATGGATTGAAGTCAAGCATGATGACAAGCACACCAAATGGGAGGACTTTCATGACTTTTCAAGCTCTGAAGATGGCAGCGATTATACGGACGGTTCTGATTCAGAGAGTTCGGCGGCCGAAACAAGCGAGAGTAGTTCTGATTCAGATTAATGACATTAAACAATTGGTAAATCATTTATGTTTATTTAAATTCATGATTTGAAATGTTCTTGCCTCATAAAAAATACATAAGTGTATCGCTCACTCCCTTCATACTCCATCATGTAGTGCTCTAAATAATAGGAGGGGAAGATAATCAATGTTCCTGGCAAAATTAGTATTCTCAATTTAAGACTTGGAAAACATATATATGATCTTGTATAAATTCCAAGGCTAACAACAATTGCATATCCACTGCGGTAGTCCATTAAATCCCTATGCGGTTTCGACAATACATTGACCAAAAGACATCGACATAAAAATACCTCCTGCTCACAGACAAGCAAAGGTTGTATAGTTTGAATGTCGCGCGCAAGTCCAACAACCTCTTGATATGAATTCCACACATCTTTGTCCCATGCTTGTAACATTGCCGATACCATTCGCGATAGGTTTTGGGTCCTTCTATATAGCACTTCCGTTGCGGTACTGTGATTGCAACCATCAACATTCTCTGACTTGGTTAATGTAGAGTTTTGAGTGTCTGACGATGTGATACAGTTGATTCCTCCTCTTTCATAAATTGCGCCAAGTACAACCTGTCCGCTTGTAGATCCCATAGATATGTGCCTTGGTGATGTTATTTTTATAGCAGGCAACTTTCCATACTGCTTTAAAAACATTCGAAAATTTTCCGTTTCCTGCTCTAAATCATTCGCAAGAAAGTTAGGATAAATAAGCAGTACCTTGTTGTTATTTTTATCAACAACCACCGCTTTGCTTCCTTCATTCAACAGTGTGAATTTCTTCGCATCTGCCGCCACATTTACATCATCGGAAACTTGTTTACAATCACTAGAGCGTTTGATCTCACCAAAGTCTACTTCCCCTAAATAAATTCTTCGCGCTTCTTTCAAAGCATGTTTGTAAGTATTCACAATACTTTTAAACTTCTTTTTATATACATTTCCCCTTTGTAACTCTGGGATGTTGTTTTGGCGGCAATGGCTTTTAAGGTCTTGCAACCGCACTTGTTTCCGCTTAGGTCGGTCTTTGTAGCACGGTGCACCCCTCTTCCTGTTCATGCTTGCCATTACAATATCAAAAAGAGGATGACCGTCCGTTATTTAATTTTTGAAAAAAAGGGGGCAGGGTTATAAGAGAGTACAAATCGGCGAAACACATTGGGAGAAGGAGACTTTCGGAAACCACAACCATTGAGGAGGGCTGGTTTAAGCCCTCCTTATAAGAGCTGGTATAAGCACTTTAAATCGGTTGTGATGGACGGGAAATTATGCAAACCTACTTTCCAATGGGCGGAGCCGACCTACTTTATTTTAATTCCTCTACATGCCCAACATTTTTCCCCATCGGTCTAAAATCTAATCCGGTTTCTGCGGGGGCAAAAGCGACGTAAGTAGCCCTATCGGCCAATGTTATTGATTAAAAACTCTAGACATTTAATTTCACCAATGCACCCCGCCAAGATTCTTGTATACAACTAAGGACTTTTAGAAAATCTAAACAGCGAAGAGCTTAATAAGACTGCTCCAATGACCTGCGCAAGAGCAAGAAGAAGAACATGAGGCCCACTTTACAAACGCAAAATCGAAGCTTCAAGTCGATCCCAGATAATTCGTTAAGGACGGAAGTTATACAAACTGACGGCCTCGGTTAGTGTGTCGCTAGCGACGGCCTACTAATTAGTAAATCAATCAACCTCACCAATCAGTGACCACAAACATTGAAAACGAACAGGGACCAATACAGAGAATAAGTGGGTGGCGCTCTGAACTTTTAATTAAGAGACGCAGCGACCACAGAGAATAGGATAAATTATAAAAGATGACGACATTTATCATAATTTGAAAGACTCCATCAAGCCTCGCCAAACGCCAATTTGAACTCACCCAGACAATTGTAGTAGTAGGTTGGGCCCTTCGAGATTAAATGCTTTTTATAATAAACTATGTAATTAAGATTGAGTACCAAGACTTTTTGTCACCAACTATTAAAAGTCGGATCTCATTATCGGCTTGAGAAATTGAGTTATACGAGATAGTAGATTGTGTGATCACTTTCTAATTAGATCATGTCAAGTCGCATTCTTGTTCTGTTGTTCAATAATTATGTATTTTAAAATCTGATTAAAAACGGGCGAGACGTATGCTCCTTAGTAAGCATGTAGAATTTGTGATCTCATGATGAGTTTTATCGGCCTGCTCCGTACTCCTTGTTCATGAACAATATTCCTTGTAATATTAGTCAACTTTTAATTTTGAAGCATCAGATGAACACATGAAGCAATGTCAATCATTGACGGGTACAAAGGGGATCAATGCTGTATATTGGTGATATTGGGCTCTTATAATGCAACGAATTATTGAAAAATTAAATCTGGGACTTTGATCCATTCAGACCTACATTGTCTGAACCGCACCCACATAATACCCATTACATTACGGAACGCCCCGCATATATCGATCCGGCGATATTTGAAGCATTTCCAAATGTCAATTACAACATTCATGAAGATAATTTGTCATTAGACCGAATCTATTAATTTTGTAAATGGGGCTGTGTTAAGTGCGGTACAAAGCGCCTTCCGCATAAATTTGGAGTTATTATCTGCTAGGTACATTCAGAGTTTAATGAAGGTAAGAATATGTTTACGTACGGTCTAATGAACGATCGATAGATGTCATACAAAGAGATAACAACCTCAGATGGTAATAGGAAGAATTGAAGCGGCCTAGGTCGACGCGGCACTTGCCTTCTAATATTTTTAATTAGGGCGCCAATGCGACGGACATACGCGTCCCCATCCCAAAATGTTATAAAGCATTCAAGAGCACAGACCTAATCTGAAATTAATAAAGAAATGAATTTAACGAGTGTGGCTTATTCAAATTGCTGTTGTTTTATTTGTTTTCGTTTTGCGCTTCTTAACATATGTTTTGCTTTTCAGATCAGTAAACTCCTTATAAATATCGTTCAACAAGGATAACCTGGTCCGAAGCATGTGCGGCTCATCTACGGATTTAATATCGCCGACACCGTTGTGGGAACATATGTTGTCAATGTATGAAAATGTATAAAAGCCGCATGAATCGTCCTGCTGTGGCTTCACTGAAATGTACCGTACGTCTGAGTTGACATTAATGCCACATTCCTTTGTAAGGTCAAGGGTTTTGAAAAATGCTTCAATGCACTCCAATATGGTTGTGTCTCCATCGACGGATACGCACTTAATGTTACTGCGGTTTAAACTGTCCATCAAATGCAACTCAATCTCACACCTATTATTGGCCTTGTTCAGCTTCGCAAATGCAATGTGGAAATGTTTCTGGTATTGGTATACAAAGAAATACTTTGTTGTAAATTGTGGATCAGTTCTTTTGTTCAACAATTCCGCTTTCCTCTTGTCATAAGTTTTGCAAAGGCCACTTATTGGATGAATGTACACATCTTTATACCTTTTGGACAATAAAGTCATTAGGTAATCAATAATGTTATCATCCAACCACAAATGATCAAGGAACCTGTTAAGCGATTGGACGGAAGGGAATGTTTTAATCTCTTTCTGCACCGTCTTTTCAAGGGTCAATTTCTTGATGCTTTGAATTAGTGGCTCTTCATCCAACTTGATCCTCTTGAATGCCGCATTATTCTCAATGCGTTTATCTTCCGCCCCTTCAAAATCGTCCTTGTCACTATCAATATCTTTTGCTTTTGTTGCTTTTGAAGATTGAGTTGACTTGTTAGTGGGGGTTTTGGGATTTTCTATTGATGCTCCTTTAGGTGCGTTTGATGGCATTTTCGATGGACCATTTGGTGGGCTTTGAGGTGACTCTGGCAAGGTATTTTTTTCTTCACTTGGTGCTTGAGAAGGAGAGGCCTCGGAAGAGGTTTTATCTGCGCCCTCATTGGATGGCATTTCCCCATTGGATGATGACTTGACCCCATCTATGGTGTTCCTGATGCTTCTTGACAAAGACATTAATTGGTTCTGATCTAGCGGCTTAAACTCAGAATCCCGAACTTCTGCTTCTATTGGAATATTCTCCCATTTCTATTTCAAGTCTTTATCCTTCTCAATAGCAATCACCATGTATTTCATATTGGTGATGATTTTGGTTGTGCTCAGGTCCGTATACATAGTATATTTGTACTTCTTGCAGAAGATGAATAAATTTTGTAACTTATACAAGTAACTGGCACTTTTACCTTTACAGAAAGTAGTCAACAATGTCTTTGTATTGGGATGTTTGGTTTTGCATTGTGTTAACTTTTTCTGTAAATCAGGATTCAGAGATAAGAACCAGTTAACAATACCTCCGTGAAGGACCGACCAATATAGATGGGAGTTGGCGTTGGTTTCCTCTACTTTCATACATGCCTTTGATAATTGAACAAATTCTCTGTAGAATTTTGGATCAACTTCGCCGGTTGTTGGAAGAGATATTCCTACCCTCACTGCTTCAGAGCGATCTTGTGTTGTAGTTTGAACGGGTAACACAAACTTCGCATTTTGTAGCAATGTTTTGGTCTTTTTGATTTTATTATCCGTAGGGGCCTTCTTTGATGACTTCTTCTTATCTTGGTAGTCACCATCACCATCATCACCATCATCACCTTCATCACCACCTATATCTTTGCCACCATCCGATGCATCTTTGAGGACTTTACCTTCGCCATCCCGTTGGCTAGATCTAATGCTCTGGGTAACTGCCTCATTCAAAGACAAGTTTTTATCATGAGTTACATCTAAAAGCAAGTTGTACTTTTCTTGAACTTCCTCTTGATCACATTCTCTATAGATTGAGAACATCATTTGGGCGCAATTTAAAGATGCTTGTTTCGCTACATCCTGAGGTACTGCCAATTTAACTGCATCCTTAAAAGAGAGCTTGTGCTTTTCTAATATTGATTTATGTAGGCTAATTTCGTTCAAAAGTTGTACAAGAAGATCATAATCGGCGGATGACATTGTTGAGTCTGTGATGAAGGTGATGTGATGTTTTCACTGTGTTTTCTTACAATAATCCAGCAAACCGAAAGTAGAGGTCCCCTCTGTGCGCAGAACTGTTTGGGGTGGCAAATCATCCCGCATACCATTAAACCCCATAGAAAGTACTAAAATCAATTTCTAAGCACCTTTCAATTGTATTCCGCCTAAAAGAATTGATCCAAAGTGAGTCTCCTAGAAGGAGACTGAATGAAATTGCTTGGATACAACTTTAAATGATGGATTAACAATGGATTATACTTAATTATGCCAAGAAAGCGGTTTTATCACCAAGTGTGCTTTGCGACATGGGAAGAGAGAGAAGAATGGACTATAGGGTGATATGATTCCTGATGGTTTTAAACGGATGAGAGAAATAATGACTTGACAATGTGGAGGATCAAATCCATTTGTATAAAGCAATAATGCATGCTACTTACATAGGCTATCGTCTTACTATATTCACTTTGTTTAATACCGGCGCTACCTTGTATAACTCTGTCCACAATAAAGACTTATTAACTTATAAGAGAGCTCAATAAAGTTTATTGTATATTAAATATAAGCACTAATTTTTGTAATATTATTTATTGTAAGCATTTTTTCTTGTAAGCGTTTTAAACGGTGCCGTTTATTTGAAAGTGCAAAATTTGAAACACTAGAAAGAACTTTCGACATGTTAACTTTTTTGTCCATCAACTTTTTCGTTACATTATTCGGATCAAAATTAGGTCCCATCATGTCAGCCAAGGTAATTGATGATTTTTTCATACCAAACAACATTTTTTTAGGTTCTTAAAAACATTCAACAATCTCCATCCTTTTCAAAGTTGTCAAAAAGGTTTTCATTCATCAACAAATTTCAAAGTGATGCCAGAAACATTGAGTTTGCTGGTTTTGTAATCGGAAGTGTATTCGGAGCTTCAATGAGCACATTACCAAACTTTTTGGTCAGGAAATTACAAACAAGAACGAGTAACGCATTGCTGCGCAGAGCACCGAAATCTATAATTACTTTTGACAAGAGAGCATTCATGTCTCAAAACTTACATTTAATGTTTGGTGCACTTGTGGGCATGATGAATTTGGCAATTAGGCACGGCGCTCACTAATCTTTCGTGTCTATTGCTACAAAAATAATAAAAGATAAATTTGGGTCTGGTAATAATGCTGGATCTGACATGATAACCAAAATGTTAATTGATAATATGATGAAATTGTACATGTCCTTTGCTTCTGGTTTCTTGACCCCGACATTACCTAGTGACCCGCCTCTCACGGGCCAGGGACTTAACATGTCGGGCGCCAAAGATAATTTGTTGCGATTGGCAACTTCTCATTTAGAAGTTGATAATCCTGTCGCAAAGTCCTTATTATCTTGGTACATGTCTGAAGAACCAAAGCATGACCAGGTTCATAATCAAGTAAAAGTTTTGGCAAATTGGTATGATAATGTGTGGGATAAGGCTGAGAATACCATCAAACCAATATTGACTAAATGTTATCCGTATGAAAATTTTGGTTGGCATGTGTGGAGCACACGAGCGGCAATGATTTTCGCAAATCGGTTTGGTGTTGATTATCCGATAAAGGTTGGACGTGAATCTAACCACGAACTTGATCAGGAATTGTTGAAATATGTACGAAGGTGTATTGATGGAAACCAAACGGGAATCATTGTTTCAAAACTTTAATAAACAAACTTTTTGTCTAGTCAACTAGGAACCATAATTTGATTTCAATACATTGTTCTTCACTACTGTGGTGGTTCTGTATCTTAAAACGTCAATCTGCACTATCGGTTCAAACCACTTCGCCGGCAATCAAGCCACCAAAGTTGGAGCGGCTGCAGAAATAGAACGAATGGACCCTGATGTAGTGATTTTGGTGGGTACATTTTCGAAACCAATGTTTAATTTTAGACTCTTCTTTTAATGCCGACACTATCGTGTGCTGTCGGTAGATTGGTCGAAATGTTAGTTGATTGTACCATGATGGCTCTACCGGAATTATTCGGGTACTCTCGTGTGAAAACGTTAGGAATTAATTAGGACTCCAGATCCATGTTTTCTTTGTCGGCTGAGGAGAACTTTGTAATTTTTTAGAAGGTATTTTGGATTTCAATTTGACGTCCAGGGTGAGTATGTGTTTTTGATGGTGGATCTATTCTTTTTTCAAGAACAGTTTTAATTGGTTAATTTTACTGTGTTCAATCGTTGGGTCCTTGCTTGTTCCACCCGACAGATGGTGGTTGTACGGTATCTGGCCGTTTTAAAACTTTTAGTTACACTAGATTACTTTGGGCGAGGATTGGGTTTGGGTTTGGGTTGACCCCGCTTGGTCCCCCCCTCCCCCCCTCTAAGTTGGCTGTGAAATCATTCAATTTGGACCATTATTGAGAGAGTTATTGGACTTTGATGCTAAAAAAACATAATTTTGAATTTTTAAAATTTGGGTTTGATATAAGGTATTTGGGTTTCAAGTCATTTGGGTTTCAAGTTTTAAGTCATTTGGGTTTTAGGTTTCAAGTTATTTAGATTTTCAAATCTTAATAAACAATTTATTTAAAATAATATTGGGTTTGAATCACTGTGTTTTTCGATGTAAGATGGCAGCGCAGCAGCCAGATTCCTGAGGGCACTTAAGGAGGCTTGAATTACATATTTATCGATGGAAGATGGCAGCGTAGCAGCCAGATTCCTGAGCATGGCCAAGGAGGCTTGAATTATAATATATCGATGGAAGATGGCAGCGCAGCAGCCAGATTCCTGAGGGCACTCAAGGAGGCAGATTCCTGAGAGCACTTAAGTAGGCTTGAATCACATATTTATCGATGGAAGATGGCAGCGAAGCAGCCTGATTCCTGAGTGCCCACTGAGAGGCTTGAATTACATTAATTTTCGATGAAAGATGGCAGCGAAGCAGCCAGATTCCTGAGTGTCCACTGAGTGACACTGAAAGGCTTGAATTACATCATTTTTTAATGGAAGATGGCAGTGAAGCAGACAGATTTCTAAGTATTTAGAAATTTAACTTTGAAACAGGTTGAATTATAGCCAGATATTCAAGTATCATGAAGAAGCAAAACACCTTATATCTGACTGTAAGGTGCCTCATAATGTACCGAATACAGTTTTGTAGTCAAAAGTAATGTATCTCTTCTAGTGGTTAACTAATTATCCAATGCATTTTTCCATCCCATGCAAGATTAGAAAGTATCCGTTTTGCTACAAAATCACATGTTGTATTTGTTAGACAGTATGTAAACGTGTACTTACTTTATTTTCGGAAAATGTCGAAATTAATGGGGACCAGGAATCAAGCCCAATTTAAATGTTCCAAATGACCTCAAAATAAAATATAATGTACCTCGTAGTATATTGAACACAGTTCTGTGTGTCGAAAGTAATGTACTCACTTCTAGTAGTCAACTTGTGTCCGATGCATTTTTCCATCTCATGCAACATTTAAAAGCATCCGTTTTGCTTCAAAATCGCACGTGGTGCTCGTTAGACAGTATGTAAACGTATACTTACATTATTTTCGGAAAAGGTTGAAATTAATGGGGCCCAAGAATCAAGCCCACTTTAATTGTTCCAAATGACTTCATATTTGACAGTGAGGTGCCTTATAGTGTACCGAACACAGTTCTATGTGTCAAAAGTGATGTGCTTTTCTAGCGGTCAACTTATGCCTGATGCATTTTTTCCATCCCATGCAACATTTAAAAGTATCCGTTTATCTTCAAAATCACACGCTGTATTCGTTAGACAGTATGTAAACGTATACTTACATTATTTTCAGAAAATGTCGAAATTAATGGGGCCCAAGAATCAAGCCCAATTTAACTGTTCCAAATGACTTCATACTTGACTGTGAGGTGCCTCATAGTGTACCGAACACAGCTCTATGTGTCGAAAGTGATGTGCTTTTCTAGCGGTCAACTTGTGCCTGATGCATTTTTTCCATCCCATGCAACATTTAAAAGTATCCGTTTATCTTCAAAATCGCACACTGTACTCGTTAGATAGTATATGAACGTGTACTTACATTATTTTCGGAAAAAGTTGAAATTAATGGGGCCCAAGAATCAAGCCCAATTTAATTGTTCCAAATGACTTCATACTTGACTGTAAGGTGCCTCATAGTGTACCGAACACAGTTTTATGTGTCGAAAGTGATGTGTTTTTCTAGCGGTCAACTTGTGCCTGATGCATTTTTTCCATCCCATGCAACATTTAAAAGTATCTGTTTATCTGGGTTTGGGTTTGGGTTTGGGTTTGGGTTTGGGTTTGGTTKGTTGGTTGGTT
>JAOPGA020000375.1:0-10322 GCA_026419775.2 Acrasis kona
ACTTGACTATACATTTGACATGGACAGCACAACCATACATGGCATACTTGGTCAATTACATACACTCTACATATACAAGTCCGTCAAAAATGATGCAAGCACTGGAGACGAAATTCAATCAATTAAGGTCTTGTAAGTTTATTATTGATTTAATGCATTTATTGAATCATAACATTTAGTGACACTACCAATTCATGCCGCAGAACTGGCCCGTAAGCAGTTAATTGTTAAAGCAGAGTCCAACCATACACAATACGTCGAAAATGTTGAAGATGAGGAGGACTTGTTAAAAGATTTGGACGAAGAGGTTGAAGGTGCTTTCATGCCAGACTGCTTTAATGAAGCCGGGTTTCATATGGCGTTCCTCCATCCAACCATAGCTAATGAATTAGGTGCGAATAGACAGAAGGTTGATACGATCAAGAAATTGATTTCACGAAACAGCCATGTATGTTTTCACCATAACCTACTCTGAACTTTTTTTAGAAAAATGCGTTCTCGTGCAAGTACATGAAAGCTGGTTTTAAACCAGAGCTGTTCCTTGATGAATTGTACGAACGAATCATCAGTAAGCCCACTATTGGTTTGGAATATCCGGATACACGTGCCTCTAAGCAAGACACCAAACTGCAAACTGATATTGCCAGTCTAATTGAGGAGAAGATGTCAAGAATTTCCGTTCCTGCTAACTTACCAAGTATCATTGCAGACATTATTGACAAGAAACTTCTTCAAGTCACAGTCCAAAGTGCCCCTTCACCACCTGCTCTATTAAACCAAGTTCAACCATTGCCATCGGTACCTGCTGCACCTGTCGCTCCCACACCAACTCCGCCAACACAAACACCTAATACACCATCCAGTGTAGTCCCCGATTCTATCCCTACACCAGTCGTAAATACTCTTTCTCCGGTTGTTCATCAGGCCACCACCACTACCAAGAAGGTTGCAAAAGCAAGCGCCAGCTCCAGTCAGCCTAAAAAAAGGGGACGTCCGAGGAAACAACAAGAGGAGGAAGAGCAGAGTGACCAGGAGCCAAAACAGAAAAAAAGGAACACGAATATATGGGATGAATAAAGATTGTGTTTTTAGTACATAATTGTGTTTATGGCAACCTCTTCAAAACAAAGGATATTGATAAATAGAAGAAAATAAAAAGAAATAGGCTTTTTTTATTTGCTTCTATTCATTATTATATACCCTATTTCTATTTGTCCTTATCCTTTTTTTTCGAGTTCGCAGACAAATACACTCCAAATAATAAAAAAGACAAATAATAATTCATAAAATTCTGCTAGGGATCCTCAACACGATATATCAAAACAAATTTAGATTACCCTTCTATTAACAAGACTGTATTAGACAAAATGCAGCGTTTCAGCGCATTGCAATTTATTGCAATCATATACAACTTTCCCGTTATATAGGTGGTTTTAGTAAATTTTACTTTTGAAAACATCAGTTTATATGAGCGGAACAAAGCTTTATCCATCCATTTACAAATTCAACCTTCTCATCAACAGCAATAAATTGTCCTTTACTCTTGTATAGGGATTACCCAATTCTTTTTGTATAAATTAAAATTATATAGTAAAAAAATACAATACAGATCATACAAATGCAAAACGGCTACCTGCACATATTTTACTTTATGTAATGAATGAAATGCAAGGATTATAGCTTTGATTAGTGCAATACACATGTTCCATTTATTATAACAAACACAATTATATCATTTATCAAAATAAAAACCATTGTAATAGATAAAGTTCCACCAGAACTTTTCTGACTCATTAGTCAAATCAAATCCCCATTCAAGAAAGTGTTGTGTATCTCCTTGGGGAAATTCTGTTAAATATTTATGGACAAAGTATTTTCAGTAACCATTATAAGCGAGAAGAATAACTCATCGTGCCTTATCATAATCTTTATCCTTAATTTTTGACCAGTTTTTATTGACGCCAAACAGTTTACTAATTGCACTTAGTCCATGATTGTAATATTGCAAACCAATACCACAACCAATATTGAGGCCATAATGCTAATCACCAAATACAATTTTTCTGGTTTTATAAACCTCAGGCTTATCAATAAAGATTTTGCGCTCTTGAAAGTACACTTCTTAATCACTAAGTTGGAACACTCAATTACAATTGCTGTCATTAACAATACCATTCTCACCACAAAAGGAATCCAATATCTTCTCATTGTCTTCATAGGATTTGGTATTACAAAAAATGCTTGTAACAAAATCATTAAAGCAGTTGCTTTGATCAATTGCCATGTTCAATTGTTTCTCTTTTGATATTGGATCTGGTCAAAGCAAGTTTTGAGACACATTGAAGTTGTTGATAATTGAATCCGCTTTCTTCTGGCGAGCTAGATGCAACTAGACTGTGTCTTCTTTTGTCAGTTTCCACCTTGCCTCTTTTTTAAATACTTCTGGTGTGCAAGTTTCTTCTGTTTTTGTCTTTTATGTCCAGGCCCACGCCAACATTCCTGGAAATGAAGCAGCGGATAAATTTGCAAAACTGGGACTAAATAACTTCTACATCAATGACATTAGTCCTCCATCGTCACTTCTCTTTGACATTGTTTGTAGAGGCGAAGTTCCACACTTCTCTGTCCGTAGTGCAGTCTCCGACTACCTTCTGTCCACCATCTCCAACTCCTCTGACTACAAATATAATATTCTCCATGATGAATATAATATTAAAGCCAGCGTTGACACCAACCTTATGTCACAATCCAAACAGATCTTCCTCCTCCGTCTCCGTTCCAATCAACTCTGCACACTTTCTAAAATGCAGTATTGGGACAACAACAACCAAATTAGCAACACCAAATGCCCGAGGTGTTGTTTGCAACATGAGGACCAATCCCATGTTCTTTTAAATTGTCGCAGAAACTTGCCATACACTTATGATGCAATGCGATCAATCAATGATCTGATTCGAAGCAACATGCTGCCAGGATCACTCATAAAGGGCTCTTTTAAATTCTGGGGTCTTCCATTTACACTGTACCAAAGTGGTTTTGATTTTGACGAACATCCTACGACTGACAAACGCAAAGCTACTATTTATGCTAGTTTACTTGGTTACACTAGTATGGATGTAGTTAAGCGCTTTTCAAACAAGATACCAGTCAAAAAGCCACTCCAAGTGTTGAGGAAGATATCAACAATCTTGATGGAAACCTCCTACTCCATCTGGCACGCGCGTTGCGCAACCCATGCCATCAAATCCGCCAAGCTAGGCGGACCTTCAGCTGTATAGAATCATTTATACACATGTAAATAAAGCTTGTCGCAGAATGCGATTTATAAGAAAAAGAACATATCATATTCTTCACACTTTCAACAACTCAAACAAAATAGTCACATTAATATTTTTTGAATTAAATTTTACTTTGATTCCTCACCTTTAATTTGATTCCAAGTATTGGAGCTGCTTGGCATGAGCATGCTTGATTGGATTGTAGTGCTTGTCATGGTGTGATTTTGTGTACTCGGATATAAAAGGACCCTCTGCAAGACTACCAGCCGATACCTTATAGTAGGCATCTGCACTCAACACGGACCCATTGTCTAGGCACACTTCGATAGGTTCTCGACTATAATACTCCTTGTTCACGCCTTCGTAGTCATCAAGACCACTTAAGGCCTCTTCATTCACACGCCACACCTCTCCTGAGATCGACTCACCCCCTTTCACATTTAATAAATGTGGAACGCCAAAATCGTCAACTACGAGCGCCTGTTTATTTACGCTGGTGGCGGTGCTGAGGAATTTATCATACCAATGGAATTCCTTCTTCAGCGTCCCGTACACGTAAATAAAATTATCTTTGATTGTGGTTTTACGATAAAAGAGGCTCAATAGCCAGCTCATCCATGTTGTTGTTTCTTGGTATTTGTGATAGATGGAATCATACCGTTCGACGTGTGCATTCCAGCGATCCTCCCAATTCGCCTCCACGAGCTCTTTAATGTAGGGATGCATTTCGGTCTTGATTCTGAATTCGAGAGGACCATTGTGCAATTGATCTCGGTCCTGGCTCCAGCTGAACATTGCAGTTCCGGTGCACGTGCGGAATGGACTGAGTTCAATCATGACGATTGTCTTCTTGTTTGGATCGTAAGAAAAGTCAATAACGTATGATTCTTGGCCAATGTGTTGGTGTACTTGCGACCACTTTTCAATGATTAGGGATCGCACTTGGTCTTTAATGGCAACTAGATCTGGTATTCACAATAATGATCGTATTGAGATATTGCGGTGATTTTGTTGTGATTGACGAACGAGTTTAGTGTTTGCATTACGAGGTGCACCTTGAAGGTATAGCTCTTCCAAATCCTTGTTGTATTTGACCAGAACTTGTGACCTGTTCAACGGCTCTCCGTCTTTGGGGCTTCTTCCACACAATCGTAAGAATGCACCGCAAGCAAAGGCTTGGTTAGTTCTCAGCTCTGCTTCAATCCTTCTCTCCAAACTCTTCAACATGTGAATATGCTCACTCGTTAGTTTCATGCGGTGGTTATAAAATGTTTCATAATAATTTACGATAGCTTGAGCCTCACTAAGCGAAAGTGGTAGAAAAGCCGTCTCAAAAGTAAAATCCTTCACCCTTGGATACCATACATCAATATCAAAGGGCAAATTCTCTGATCGAATGCGGTGTTCAGAAGATATGCTCAATAAATTGAGAGCGTCGGCTGGTGATGGTGCAATGGGGGTGAAGGTTCTGGCTTCTGGCTTCACCTTTTGCAACTATAAATAACCGATTCAAAATAGCCTTCAAACTTCTCATAAAAAGTAAATGATTGAAGATGGTTTCGCCGACAGATGGAAATAATACACCAACAAACAATGCAAATAATAAGACTTGTGAGATTTCACTAAAAGTGACCTATAGATTTATTGGAAGTTTTTAAAAAACAAGTCACAACTCAAGTCACAATCGGCGATTAGCTAATACTGGCACCAGAGTTGATTGGACATGTTTGACCCACATTTGGGAAATTGAGATTTTGAATCATTGATTGGATCGAATAACTCGAATTGTGGACCAATTTTACTGAAGAAGAAGTGTTACAACTACATAGTACAAAAGCCTCAATGCTTACAAGTAAACAATTAACTTTATTGCTACATCATAAAAGTACTTCGTACCTCTGATCAACGAATCAAATTGATTCGTCATCGTGCTCTAACCGCTTGGTGATTTAATTCTATTATGCACGTATGATTAGTGAACCAATTAAATTGCGATTGATCACTTATTCAGTTCTTCGTAAATCTTGACATTAATGATTTCCTCTTCGCATCGTTTGAAACGCTTTGTTAATGTTGATTTCTAATTCAAGATTCAAAATGTCCGTCTTCTAAATACTGCGAACTGCTGTTTGGTCTGAGGAGTTGTATATCCAATACGCTATGATGCTATGATGCGTAATGTTGACGATTTGATTTCTGTTCACAGCCAGTCAATAATATCCCTCTACTTTTGCGGCGGCAATGTCAGTTTGTGGTTCAATTGTGTGAATCTAGAGACTATCGGTGCTCCAAAGGTGTTAATGCAAATTTATTATTCTATTCGTACGAATATGAATATCTCTGATACATTTTGTTTGATAATTGTACTCAGACCCTTATGTTATTGTTATGTGTTCCGATGTTGCTAGCGGTTGACTGAAGGAATGTTAACATTAATGATATTGACAAGAAGTGAGGGGTGAGGAGATAATCTATCAAAAGATGAGGAATGATAGACAAGAAGAGAGTGAAGAGGAGAAGTACGCGAAAGGGCCAAGAATCTATTGCAAGAAACTTGCGGRTTAGATTACTGTTGGATTTGATCATCACTGGCTACATTGAGGAGGAAGTGTCGCACATGAAACAAAATGTTTTGCTCTATTTCAGCGTGAGTGATGGTAAATTCAACCAAATGTAGAAGAAGGGAACAGAGTACAGAATAAGAGGAGCCACCATCAAGCAGCAACAAGCAACAAAACCGTCCCTCACGAAACGTAAATCACCCAAACAATCACTATTAAATCACAACAAATCATGATGAAGACTCAACTGAATGGTTGTGGAGGGAACAGAAGTGCAATTATCAAAAAATAAAATCTATCCACTAGAAGAGTTTCAAAATGCAAATGCCATGATGGTATCACCTCCACCACGCCTGTGGATGTACATCAACCGGATACACCGGATATTAATATGATGATTGAAGATTTTCAAGTTGCAACAAGGAAACGAAGAGGGTGCAAGGATGATCACTAGGTGTATGATCAAGCAAGCCACAAGACAGAGTTCAACAAGTTAGTAACAGATGTGCTCTTGGATGCACTTGTGCATGTGGAAATATATATAGATGTCCAGAATGTAAGTACATAAATACCTGTCCTTTTTTCGTTTTGTTGTTTGTTTTTGTAATGTATGAATGTATGAAGTCATGTCAATGTCTTGTATTTTATTTGTCAAACTTTCAACAATAAAACGAACACGGCACAAGCAACAATGATTGTTTGACAGCTTTTTACTTTTGCTGCGGTTCTTGGGTGGAGAGAATGTGATCAATTAGTATTAACATCTTTATATTAACTTTAGTAACAAGTAAGCAAAACCCGATTGTGGCGGAAATAACACTGTTAGATGAAGTATAATTATGATAGATATAGTACAAGAGTTAAGAATAGGTCAAAATAAAAACAGATTTAAACAACAACACTCAAGTTCAACTGCTTTCATTCATACATCAATTTTTTTATATTTAGCCACGATCAACCAAAAGTGAACGTTTCAGAAAAAAGAGAAAAGACAACCAGCAGAGCAAGAGGTTGAGATAGCAACGGCAGAGCAAGAGCTAAGGAAAGCAAGAACAAGAGCAAGAGATGATCATAACAGCACATGGGATAGTGCCATCAGAGCAAGATCCGTATACAAGAAGCAAGAGCAAGACAGGATCACAACAGCACATACAGAAACAGAAAGCAAGCAACACCTTTAGTATCCTTCCCTCTTACGATCTGTTACCGTTTAGTCCAGAGTGCATTTGTTTCTAAAGACACAGGTGGTGGGGGTGTTGGCCTGGGAACCGACATGGGGACATTTGTGGAATAAGTGCAGGTGTATGAGGGTTAGAAGGTGCAGGCGTAGGTAGATGGGAGGTACGAAGAGGCGTTGATGTGACAGGTTGTGATGGCCCAAGAGAGGAGAGAGAGAGGAGAATGTAAGGAGTACAAAGAGGAGAGATAAGAGGAGAGGAGAGTAGAGCGACAGTAAGCTTATTTCATTTTACTAACACCCTCATTACATTGTCCTTGGACTCTTGATTGAATCCCTGGACTGTCCTTGGACCCTTCAACAGGTCCTTGGACAAGGTGCGTTGGCAAGGTGTGTTGACCTATCATCCTAGTCATTGTTTATGGAGGATACGATTGTAAGAAGTATCTAAACCATGCTCTGTCACTCTTCGCACGAAGAGTACTCCGATACGAACATTGACGTTATAGAGTCTGATCAGCTCTAAGAACTGTTATGCTTACCTGTTCTTCCCTTGGTTAGGGTGATCCTGTATGGTTGCTCTTGTTGTGTTTGGCTCTGCTAGTGTTTGGCTGTACTCGCACCATTGCAGACTTGCAAAAGGTAGTGGTGTAGAATGCAGATTACCCTTACATTGTCAGATGTCGAACGTATGATTTAGGTGACAATTTGCGCGAACCATGGTCATTTAATCGTGCCTTGGTTTTGTAGGTATATGTTTCAGTTCATTCTCAATGTTTGTAATTTGTAGGGATAATTTGAAAAAATTACCAACCCGTCCACATGATGCTTGTTGTGTTCTCCGTTCGTTGTGTTGATATTTTTTCGGTAAAGGTCTRGAAGTCAGGTCAATCGAATAAACTCGATTTTGTATGTTAATGTTGTTTCAAGTAAGGCTTGAGGTGGTAGTATTCAATCGCCTGTTGCTCTACCTAAGGTTTTAAGTAAATTGGAGAGCATGGTCATGGAAGTGATTGAACGACTCCTCATTTGTTCAAAATCTAAAAGAATAGGTTGAGGTAGAGTACATGTGCAGAGTAGTAGAGGTTTCTAGGCAGTCTTCATGACTTGGAGACGTCTCTTGGGGTGCATTTCTCTATTGTTTAAAAGTATTTATCGACAATATCCAAAAGCGAGATTTCTAATTCAATTGTTGGTTTTGGTTATAGTAATTTATACCGTATTGGAGGATTCTTCAACTCATTAATTTAAATCATTATCTATACCCTGCTCTTGAAAAGTTACCACATCTATTGTATAAATGATGACACCTTATAATCGATGTGACAATTTGTAATAGAAGGGCCCTACTTCCAAATTCTCTTCCAAGACGACCCCGCACCATTCTCTTTTATGATAGGCACGTAAACTTTTAAACTAAACAATGAAAGAAGCACTCTTCGATCAATACGTTAAGCAAATAAAATCAGAACAAGATATTGAAACATTTGCACAACATCTTTATGAAGAATTATACGATGAAGAGCGCCTTGGCCTACTCGATGGCGACCTAAGTTTCACTGAATTTGCAAAGCGTGTAGTTGTAGAGGGACTCAGCTTTAGACCTTGTCCATCAGGTCGGATTGACAGGATCGGTCTTCCCGGCATTAAATTCTCAGATGGACCAAGAGGATGTGTATTAGGCCACTCCACAGCATTTCCAGTTGCAATGGCCAGAGCAGCAACATTTGACCTCAAGCTAGAAGAAGAGGTAGCAAGGGCAATTAGCAGTGAGATCCGTGCTCAAGATGGAAATTACGTAGCCGCACCCTGCATTAATCTCGTGCGTCATCCTTCATGGGACGTGCTCAAGAGTCATACGGAGAAGATCCACATTTATTGGGAGAGATGGGAGCAGCATTCACTCGCGGAGCACAAAAGAATGTCATGGTATGCGTGAAACATTTCGCACTCAACTAGATGGAAAATGCACGTTTTACGGTAGATGTTCAATGCGACGAACACACCCTACACGAATCATTCCTACCACATTTTAAAAGAGTAGTAAAACAGGGAGTAGACAGCGTCATGAGTTCATATAATTCAGTCAACGGAACATACTGCGGAGAAAATACTATTCTCCTCACGGACATTCTAAGAGACGAATGGAACTTTAAAGGATTCGTTCTATCCGATTACGTATTCGGAGTGAGAGATGCCGTCCAGTCCGCTCATGCAGGCTTAGATATAGAAATGCCATCCAGAGCACTTCGAGCATCCGCACTACCATCCGCACTCCGATCAGGAAAACTCAACAGAAATGCTATAAAAAAAAGTTGCATTCGCATCCTATCGACACAACTCGCTTACAAGAGAATGGAATCATGTTCGAGCCCACCCAAGAACATTGTTGCTTGCAGCCAACACGTTCAACTCGCCAGAAGAGTAGCCTCCAACGCAATGGTACTTTTAAAAAACGAACCAATCAATGGAGCATGCATCTTGCCATTCACATCAATTTTTAATTGCAGTGATTGGGTCGCTAGCAAAACACAAGAACAATGGAGACCATGGTTCGTCCAATGTTCGCGCCCCACACGTGTCGACCATACTTGATGGATTTTTACAAAACGAATCGTTCGAAACTTTTTACGATTCGGGTCAAGATATAGACGGCGCGAAGCAATTGGTCAAATCAGTCGATGTTGCCGTGGTGGTGGTTGGACTCGGTGCCACTGATGAGGGAGAATTCCTAATTAGCGACGACTATCAAGCGTTGAGGTTGATTCCTGGCATTTTTGGATCCTTCTTGGTGGTCATCATGATCATCATGATTTTGAAGTTGATTTATTTCTTCAAAACGGCACTTGGCGGAGATCGCAAAGATTTGAGCCTGTCTCGCAAGCACGTAGAGTTGATTAGAAATGTTGCATCCGTTCATAAAAATGTGGTCGTGTTAATCGTGGGGGGTAGCGCCGTCATGTTACCGGAGGAAATCAAAAAGATGGTACCTTGCATCATGATGGTGTGGTACCCCGGCATGCAAGGCGGATGTGCGCTTCAAGATGTTTTGAATGGTGTTGTAGAGCCGCAAGGAAGACTTCCGTTCAAAGTGTAAAAATGATTTGCCGTTTTATGATATGGATGCCACCAAGATTACGTATGGAAGGTTCTGGGGTTACCGTTTGTTAAATAAAATGAATAGAGTTGCGGCTTATCCATTTGGATATGGTCTTGGTTACGGTAGAGTGGCAGTGAGAGATTTGAACGTTCAATGTATCAAGGGTTCCAAAATAAAATGTAATGTAAAATGTGTTAATGTGAGCA
>JAOPGA020000380.1:0-10569 GCA_026419775.2 Acrasis kona
GTTCACAAAGAAGCGAGTACGGGTTGAAGGTTGCAGCCATCGCTCAATAAACATTGATTTTTGTTAAAGTTGGGTTGACTTTTTCACAAATCAACGACACATATATAGGACTGACAATAAAAAATAATTAAGGCTTTGTGAGTTTGATACAAATCAGCAACACAGCACTTAATGTAAGCAAACACTCGTCTATCTATCATGCTCATCTATATTATATAGGACACTTGGCAAAAAAAATTAATACTTTGACGTTTCTGTGTTTGAGTGAGCATGGAGAAGTTTGCTGCAGAGAGTAGCGTTCTTAAAAATTTCAACGGACAAGATGTAAAAGTGCAAATAGGAGTAGTATCTATTGGTCCTGTAGTAACGGTTTTCTACTGCCTTGTCATATCTCGCGCTTGTGCGATTTCTGATGCAGGAGAAGACAAAATTATAGGAGGTGCAGTAACAAGCAAAAGTAGTTTTCAAGCTTTAGCAGACAATTCTACGAAGATTAAGTACATGAGTTAAAACAGGATAGTTTGCAAATTAATCTTTTGCAATCACGAATTTACGGCACTTGCCATTGCAGGAGGTAGTGCACAATAAAGAAGGAGGTTTTCGCAATAAACATTCTAAAAAATATTTTAATGTGAATAAATTTATTTAATGCATTGTTATCAGTCCTATATAATATAGATGAGCATGATAGATAGACGAGTGTTTACTTACATTGAGTGCTGTGTCGTTGATTGTAATGATAGCGGGAGAATACAAAAAAGGAACAGACGTGTCCTGGTTTCTAAAATTTCTATTCATATGAGTGATCAAATGGCATTTCTACAAGACAAAAATGCAACGGATATAATGCTGCGCAACGTGTTCATTGTTTCCATAGCAGATCATCTACATGATGACTGTATATGGCTAAAAGGACATGTCATTTCATACATTGACTCAAATGGTCATAATGGTGTCAATGATGGATCTGCAGCCCTGCTATCTAGGTTCAGTCAAAATGACTACAAGTATATTGATATGCTAGTCTACTTGGTTACACTAGTATGGATGTAGTTAAGCGTTTTTCTAGTAAGATACCAGTCAAAAAGCCACTCCAAGTGTTGAGGAAGATATCAACCATTTTGATGGAGACCTCTTACTTCATCTGGCACGCGCGTTGCGCAACGCACGCCATCAAATCCGCCAAGCTAGGCGGGCCTTCGGCTGTATAGAGTCATTTATAAATATGTAAATTTATTCTAATAAAGCTTTTAAAATGTTCTTGATAGCCAGTATGTACCGGGATATGTATTTGTTTTCAAATCTCCTGACTGCATTGGTGGAGACACGATTATGCCTCAATTTAATGTTCGGGGTGCCATGGATCATCAGGGGGGTCCACCTTGGATTGTTGCGGTGAAATGAGCTACGCTAAAATAAATTATTATTTTTAAAATAATATTGCCCGATTACTATATTAGGGTTCATTTCAGGAGGAACGTATTCGAGGTATATGCACAAGGTAACAACGTTTTCAATTTCTGTACATTTTCATAAAGTCTTAAGACTCGTTGTCAGAACTGGATATTTAAAATGTGTAGTTATTTTTATAATCTCTAATTGGGAAAATGCTTTTTAATATAGAAACTTTAAAATAAATATTTATTAATTTAGATGAGACGTCAACTCAAAATTCTTCATAGCTCATTTCAGATTTTATTTAACCGCACTACCAAGGTGGACCCCCCTGTGGATCATGGCGATGTTGCACGATGTTTGTTTAGATTRATCCTACACATGAATGAACCAATACTGTTAGGTCACAGAATCTCCGTAATTGTTCCTTTTCATCATAGGTTTTTGTCATTTGCAGAAAAAGATGCTGAAGATGTTCTTAATAAAGAGATTGGGTACATGACGGCAATGTGTCTATTGAAGACGTGTTAGATAAATTGGGTCATAGCACCCGTCATCATTTTGACATGGATCAAAAATGTGAGGAAAGAGTTGTAAAAAAACACAAGTGGAATTAATTCAATAAAATATTGTAATCTAAAATTCCTTATTTATCTATTTTAAAAATATCATCGGCTATTATCATCGCCGAAATTCGGAGTACCCGGTGTGTCATTTCACATAATTTGTCTGAGCTCCACTGGGCTGATTACAATGTATGGTTGACTTCATTTCCCTGTTACAACAAACTGAAGTTTTCCTAGTCAATCAAGAGTTGAGTATAAATTCAACATACAAATATTTTTGTCCGCTTGAATTTTATTTTCTTTGGATACACACCTCTATTGTATATCGCTATAATTTCACACACTTTCTTCACACAAGTTTTTCACTCAGTTACATTTATAATATGGTATCTAACAAGATGTCAAGTACTCCAAGAAAGACACCTCAGACTTTAAAAGTGTTAACTCCTGCGGGTAGTGCACTGAGGAAGATCTCTGCTGCAGCTAGGTATGTGGATAAAAAGTCTGTTAGAGATATGAATGAGTTAGAAGGGTTTTTAGTGCCACAACTAAAGGCAACTATGGATAAATATAATATTCCAAAGCTAAGGGGCACTGCAACTAAGGGGAAGCTGGCAGGACTAACTTTGTCAGCGTGACATCCAGATGAGGATTACATTGAGGATCTCCCCAACTAGTTTACAACATGACGGGCAGGTTGCCAAAAATCTTTTGACCCCAACTGAAAATAGGGTATCAGCCAATTCTAACTTTTTTTTATAAATTGCATTCTGTGACAAGCTTTATTAGAAATTATTTACATGTGTATAAATGACTCTATACAGAGAAATGTTTTAGAGGCATTTATCTCTAGACCGGTGCCATTTATAGCCACAAGTAGGGTGTCTATAAGCAGCTGCAGGTGTTGGATGTTGTCTGATGCTAGCGCAACATCATCTGCGTAGAGAAGAGAAGAGATACAAATGCATTCATCATGAGTGAATTTGTATCCGAGGTTCATGGAGTTAATTTTATCCGCAATGGCATCAACAAAGAAGTTGAACAGGAGTGGTGATAGAATGTCGCCCTGTCGCACTCCTCGGCAGACTTTGAATTTCTCTGTGATGCCAAGACCAGTTATGACATCACTGTAGGCATCAGAATAGAGTCCATCGATAATCTCAATGAAGTCTACGGGGATGCCCTTGTGGCGAAGCGCCACAAACAGTGATGATTGGGAAATAGAGTCAAACACCTTTGTGAAGTCAATGGTACAAAGGTGGAAAGGTCTATTATGGACATTGGCGTCGTCAAGTGCGTTGAGGATTGTTTTAATCTTCATGGCACAGTTTCAACTTCTCCTAAAACCACCCTGGGAGTCATTGAGGTGATATTGTTCAGTGACGTTGGAAAGGCGGGTATTAAGCAGTTTGGAGAAAAGCTTGTATATGGTGTTTAACWGAGTAATTTGGCGGAAGTTGTCAACCTTGTACTCTGATCCCTTTTTGTGTATAAGCCAGATGCGACCAGCTTTCCAAGAAGTGGGAACCTGCTTAGAAACCATACAATCATTAAAGATTGATAGAAGGGTCTCCACAATGAGGGGTGGAGCATGCTTCCATAGTTCATAGGGCACAGTATCGATACCTGACGCTTTGTTGTTTGGAAGCGACATGAGTGCAGATGACATCTCCTCTCTGTTGAAGGTTTTAGTGAGGTAGTCATGAGCTGAAGGTGGAATTTCGGAAGATGCGGCAGCAGAGTGGTATGAGCGATTGTCAACAAAGAGACCATCCTTTTGGAAATCATCCATGTTTTTGTGGACAGATTGTAGGACAAACTTAGGATCGAAGGAGACGGCTCCTGAGTGATCAATAAGCGCTGTGAGAGTGGGAGTCTTCGCTGTAGAGTTTATGTGGCGAAACCACTTCTTGCAGTTTTGAAAGAAGTTCCGGTTTCTGGTCTTAATGCCATTGATCCGCCTGTCTTTAGACTCACTCTGAATGGTGGCGACTAATCACATAATTGTCGGCGTCAAGAGCGAGGTCATCATCAACCTGTAGAACACTAGTCGAGCTGTCAATATCAAACATATCGTTCAATATTTGGTCATGTTCGCGTTGGGCGAAACGAAGAGCTTTTCTAGCTTTCCTCACATTCTTACTGTCGAATGTGTCAGGTTTTGGTGGTTTGATACCAAAAATCTGTGTGGCACATTTCAGTAAGTGGTCAATGAGGCCTCGTAGGCTTCAGCGAGGAGTTCATATTCATTCCACCTCTCAGTGAAGCCACTGGTGTCGTCCGAGATATCAGGGAAGTCAAACCTCATGGGAGGAGACGGTTTATTTTGAACTGACAAAATTCTGGTAGAAATATCCATGGTGACTAACCGATGGTCAGTATGAACAAATTCTTGAGAACTTGTTTCATAGCGAGTGACCTCTGARATGGTAGCCTTGGATCCAATGAAGTAGTCAATTCTGCTTTTAGCGCAGGACCTGTGATTTATTGGATAAGTGAAATGATGATTGGATTGAAATACTGATTCAATATCGATGAGGTCAAATTTGTCCATGAATGACAGAATTGCAGATGAGGGACTGCGGTTTGTGTCTTCAGAGTCGCCTTTGTGGATGATATCATTCCAGTCACCCACAAAAATGGATATTGTGCTTTACACACGTTTTGATACGCTTCTTCTAAATGTGGATGTTCATTCCAATTGAACTTCTTCAATTTCATTTGCATTAACGGATAAAGTAGATCACTGGCATGTGGTATAAACCTACRAAAGAAATTGATGAATCCAACTAATGATTGAATGTGTTTTCTTGTTGAAGGTCTTTCCTTTCTTTGTAGCATGTTGCACACTTTGTCCATGTTTGGCTTCATTCCTGCTTGTTCAATCCAAAATCCGAGTAATGGTACTTTTGTTGCGAAAAAGTTACATTTGGCTGGTTGAATGGTCAAGTTGACTGCTGTTAAGGCCTTCAACACATTTTGTACGTGAATAATGTGCTCTTCCACGGATTTGCTATATATGATTATATCATCAATGTGGTTACAGGCATAATCTGTTAAATTGTTAGCTTGTAGTAGCGCCTTGATCATCCTTTGAGAAATGGATGGAATGTGTTTCAAACCTAAAGGTGCTGTTATAAATCTATATCGCTTACCTAAACACGTGAATCCTGTTATGGACTTATTTTGTGACCTTAAACAAATTTGGTGATACGCTGATTTTAAATCTAACTTGGAGAAAATGTGCGATCCTGATGATCCTACTTTCTTGAATACCTCATCTATTCCTGGAACATCRTTCGTATCACTCTCTATCAACTTATTGATTGGTATAAAGTTGAAAACRAATCTTGGTTTGCCCTTCATAATTAGGAACCAATTGGTGTTAAACAATCCTATGTCTTTTTCCTCTTCTGTTCGATGTGAATCTAAGTCTATCATTTCCTCAACAATTTGATCTCTGACCCATTCTTTAACCATTTCGTGGAACCTTAATTCGGCTTCTAGTGGGTGGTATGATTTTGACCATRATCCTTTTCTTCTTGATTCTTCTTCTACAAATTTGATGGCAATTGTTCCGATAGTGCTATGCTTGTCTATCGTAGCTTTATTTGCTTCTAGAAAATCGGCAATGTGGACCATGTATTTTTCAGCGTCGGGATGGTATCTCACTCCTTTACTTTCCTCTTCATGATTTCTCTCAATAATCTCGTCCATTGGTGTCTGTTGATATTTCTTCATAAAGTTCTCTACTGTTTCATTTGTCATGTCTGGTATTATATYGTAAATGTCTTTGATTCTGAAAATCTTGCAAATGTTCCTTCCGAATATAACTTCATCATCACATGTCGGTAATACAACGAATGTATGCTCAATCTTAGCCTCTTGGTAGATTACTTCTAATCTTGCTGTAATGCAACGGACCGTCCTCTTGTCTGGGAATCTCACCAATATCCTGGCTGACTTGTTTATCGAAACTTTGTAATCTYTCTGTTTGATTACTTTCTTCAGGAAATCGTTACTTATAACACTGAGTTGTGCTCCTTTATCAACTAGGGCTTTTGCGGATAGACCATTTAGTTTGGTATTAGCATACTGAAGACTCTCGTAAATAAGACCGTCGTCGTCGTTGAATTTATTTTGTTCGTTTGACTCTACTTCAATGTCGTCTGGGCTGTCATCTTCTTCTTCTCCGTAGATGATTGGTTCTCCATAACCTTCTTTTTCATCTCTAGGAACTATGGCATCTCCTTTGGCAATCTCTATAAACTCCATTTTATTCAGTTTAAACGTTTGACGTTGTTGTGATTTCTTGAAGTCCTTGTTGAACCTTGGTTTCTGGCTCTTGTTGTTTATGCCTAATTTCTTCTTCAAGTGCTCTGGCATGTACTTGTTCTCCTTGACCATTGGACCTTCTTGTTCTGGGCAGTTGGGTTGAATATGTGTGTGGGAATTACATTTCCAACAATGTTTGTCCACGTCCAAGACGCTCCGGTTCCTTCACAAACAGACGTATTGCCTTATCTATAAGTAACGTCTCTAGATGGTATGCATCATCTTGGTTCTGAAAGGCCCTAAAGATTACCAAACCCATGATCGATTGTCTATCCAAACGGATAGCAGCCTGTAACATAACATTAATAACCTTGGTTAATGTGGGACTGAAATGACCGGATGTCTCTGCCAGGTGATCACATGATTCACCAAAATACAGCACTTGTTTGTTTTTATGTAAAACCACGTGGCCGTAGGTAACGTAGCCAGGCCCTACACAAACATAATCATTGAATTGTTCCTCGGCGATTGGCCATATCTCAAAGTCCTCATCCAGCCTAGTCAATACCTTAAGCTCGTCCGGAGTCAACTCAACATTGTAGTGGTCCTCGCTTGTGGGATACTTGCGTTTGATAAATTTCCCTAATTCATTCTTGAAAAACATCACATGATGTAGATAAAGTCTTTGTTCAGGCGTTGGTTTGGTGTCACTCTCATCCAGATACAACTGTCGCGCATTGTACAATAATTGTTGTACCTTCAATTGATACCTATAAATAAATACCCTCTTCTTACTTGACAGGAATGTTTTGTCCCCCGTGTCATGATATACGTTACTAATGACAGCACACGGCTGAACAGAAGGAGCAGAGTCATTGTTAACATCACCAGTCGCCTGTACCAAGGGAGCAGGACTGTTATTACTAGCACTTCCGAAAGCTTTCCATACATCTACATACCCAGACATGTTGGTTTGTTGTTTTGCAAAAATCTGCATATTGGATCACTGACAATTTGATTATCTTGATCAATTTATATATATTGATTATATTTATAATAATGAAATAACCCAAATTTGGTAAAATCTAGTTATTAATGGTTTAGTACATTTCTACTTTTGATTTGATCACCGATCTGGTAAGACTATAAAATGATCATAATACTTTGCGATGCTCTGAGAAATTTATTTACACAATGGATGGAGATGAGGATAACAATAAACGTGATTATAGTGTTACGGCTGACCTAACTCTAGTGGTCACCAGACTTTTCAACGAGGTTACACTCATTAAGAACAAGCTGGAGAAATTGGAGGAGCGCATGAAACATCAAGAGTTGACTACTCTGCCCTGGTTCCTCAACAAAGGAAACGTCACTATTGAGAAGCTAAGAAGTTCCGTAAAGGACTACCGGGGACCTGAAGCCAAACACTGGACTTCTTGTTTCAGTGAGTGGGCGGAAATTGAGGATGCCATCTACGACAGGTGCCATCCGTACATTTTACGGGAGTGGGGCAAGGTTTACCACCAGGAACATCCTGGGTTATGTCACTTTTTCTACTTCTTGGATGATCCCAAGAATGTGGAGGCCATTTATGATTTTAATGAAAAAAATCATGAAAAATTTACTTTCCCCCTCGTCATAAGGAAATATGTTATTCAACATTTTGCCGATCTGACAGATCGTCATCAACTTCTCCCTACTAAAGTAGATGATGTAAAGTATTGTATGAAGGCTTCTACCCGCGAAAAGGAGTCTTTGCCCGGTAAACCTCGCATCATTTTGGATGGACATGAATTGAGTTGTTGGAAACCATCAAGAGATGGAATTTGACGGTGAATGTCGAGAAATTCGAGCTAGTACCGAAACAACAGATATTATATCTTAGTTATTGGTTGGATTATGACAGTGGAGAGGTGTATCTACGTCGTAGGTATGGGAGGAATGTGCTTTGATGTTTAAAGGATATGAGAAGGTTAGAAAAACTTTCTCCTCAGGTACTTTCAGGAAATTTGTTCAATGCCATGCCCACGAACGAGTTTCGTATTTGAATGTCTGAACAACTTTTTATTACCCTTCTACTAACAAGACTGTATTAGACAAAATGCAGCGTTTCAGCGCGTTGCAATTTATTGCAATCATATACAACTTTCCCGTTACATAGGTGGTTTTAGTAAATTTTACTTTTGAAAACATCAGTTTATATGAGCGGGAATGCTCGCGTATTTAATTGCAGAACTAGCCATAAGGCAGAGAGAAGAGGAGCAAGAGGCAGATCTTGAGAATTATGGAATCCAAAATCAAGACAATCATGGAAGAACAGCTRGTGAGGAAAATCCTGATTTGTATAATAGGAGAATCCAGTACACTACATTCAGCCAGTGTGGGTTAACCATTGCCAAATAAAGTGAAAAATTGATCTATTACAATGCCTTTTTATTGATGACACAGTTGTGTATAGCACAAGCAATACGCACCATTTCGAAGAAAGAAGCCAAGGCCTTTGAAATATGTCAAAGCGCTTTTTTACATCGCCTATAGCGTTCTCCACCTTGTGTCTTTCTGCAGCAAACAAGGCATTATACTTTGCCTGGTCATCCGGCAAGTTTTGCTTTCTTGGTTTGCGGTGCTTACAAATGACCTTTGGACACTTCCATTTCTTGACTAGTGGGCTATAATGATTATCAGCCATCATGATATCACCCTTGCAAAAAATTTTAGAAATGTTGGTTTTCTCTTCACCCAATGTTGCTGAGTCATGGATTTTTGGAGTATAAGGTCCTGATAGAAAGACAATCTTATGGTCATGAGTAATTATGAACTGCACGTTGATAGCGTGCTTGTTCTCCTTATGAGAGTGATGAACTGACTTTGTCATTAAATTGTCTTGCTTACTGAGAGCAAATGGTGCTGAATCAACAATCAGGGTTGTATTAATAAATTCTGAGTGTCGCGAATAAATCTTTGAAACTGACTTACGGGATTTCAGTGTCCCAGATTCGATCTTCAAATTGGTCCAGGACTGTAGTAAGTTACGCAAACACCCAAAAACTTGTTTCATATTGGAGTGTGGAAATTTTGCTACATCTTCTATCTTTTGATATCCATCACCCGACACATTATAATACATAAAAAGGTACATCGCATTTTTTAGTGATATACCCCCATACAACTTGACCTCTTTGTTGTTGTTCTTGATGAATTTTACCATTTCTTTGATGGTGTCCTCATGTACTCGTCTATGGACAACCTTTTTGATGAGTCGCAAATTGCTAATAGGTAGAGATGAAGGCATATTTTTGTATTTTTAGAATTTGATTTTTAGCTTTATTTAGCAATGGTTAACCCACAGTGGAAAGAGAAGTTAGCAGATAACTATACACCCCCCACTATTGTGACTGTAAAGATGTTTTGGTGTTATATAGCATGTGTGATGGTTATGGGAATACAACCTTTCTCCAATCACAAACAGTACTGGGAAATACCTGATCCAAAGGGTGTGACTTATGGGAACAACAATATCAAGAACCTAATGTCCAAAGAGCAGTGGATGCTTGTTCATAAGTACTTGCATTTTGATCAAGTGTGGGTTGAAGAGCAAATCAATTCTCAATTCCAAAAGTATTGGAAGCTATTCAATGTTGTCAGTGTTGATGAAATGATGGCAAAATTCACTGGCCTATGTATATTCAGAATGTTTATGCCTCTCAAGCCAATAAAGTATGGACTCAAGTTCTTTGCTCTTGCAGACAAGCTTGGTTATGTTTATAACTTTTGGCTTTACAAAGGTTCTAAATCTACTCAAGATACAGATCACTTACTCACCTTGCTTTTGATCTTGTTTGTAACGGTGGTGTTCCACACAAATCTGCTTTTGATCTTGTTTGTAACGGTGATGTTCCACACAAATCTGTTCGTCTTTTTGTCAAATCTTATTTGTCTTCCAAACGTGCTTACTCAGTTGACTACAAATATGACCTTCTACATGATGAATACCACATTAAAGCGTCTGTAGATATAGACAAATTAAACAAAAGCGAACAAAAATTCCTACTTCGCCTCCGCTCCAACCAGCTTTGCACTCTGTCAAAGATGCGTTACTGGAGCAAGAATCCAAATTATGACACCAAATGTCCTCGGTGTCATTCATCACATGAAGACCAGCAACATTTGCTTCTTGACTGTCGCTATAATAAAACTAAATTACATGATGCGATGGTCAGAATCAATAAGGTTATCCAGGATAATCTGAAACCTGGSTTTGTTTATTCGTAGGCTATTTTAAAATTTTTGGGGTAGCGCCATATTATTTGACGCAGCGTGGAATTGAAGG
>JAOPGA020000382.1:0-38972 GCA_026419775.2 Acrasis kona
ATTTGTATTGGTACTGTTTCGACCCAGTCCTTCACCCAGTCTTTCGGAGTAAACCGGACTTGTGATTTTCTGTTTTCATTGTAAATTTTTGAATTGAACAATCAGACATACAGAAGAAGAAACATTACCAACAAAATCTTTATTACATCGTTTGAAGTTTACTCCTCCATCTCGTTAAGAGCTGTTTGTTTATTTGGGATTTTGTTTCATCAGCAGTATCAACGCTAACGTCTAAACCGAAAGTATACAAAGTGTTACCACTATTCTCAGTTAATCGACGAACGAAAGAATCACCAAATCCCGGTGAAACTTCTTCAAGTTTTAATAACTTTGCAGAAATTTCTCTCAACAGCTCGTCGGCACTGCTATTATACTGTAATGACTTAAAAGTACGCGACAAACCATCTACAACAATATTCTGCATTATATTTTTAGGGGGATGCAAATCAGACACAATTGTGCCCTTAAAGGGTTGGCTCTTATTAGCCTTGACGATAGGGAGGTGGTCCTGCTCATCGGGCGTAACTTTATCTTCAACAGGAATTTGTGATCTAATTATACGAGGGGAGTCTTGAGTGCTATCATCACTTTCACTTTCCTCATCATCACTAGTCATAACCGGTTTTTTGGTGTGGTGAGCTTTCACCGTCCCAAAACCATCCCAAAACCCTTCTCTTGTTGTATCATTGCCATTTAGTTGATCGTCTTCTGATTCACTATCTGATTCGCTCTCCTCCAAATCAATTTTGCTGACTTTGATTTGATGTCTGGCCGCTCTTTCTACTAATTCTGTCAGTACTGAAGTACTTTTGGCTGCCTTTATGAATTTGTGAGACAACAACTCGCTCGCTGTCGGACGTGCTGATGGATCTTTCGTCAAGCATAGAGAAACAAATTCCTTGAATGGTTTGGAGAACTCTCCCTCTAAAACTGGAGGATTTTCTTTTGGTATTACGAATAATGCTCTCATGGCATTTAATTCGGAGTGGGGTGCTTTTCCTTTTGCCATCTCTATTGCTGTGATGCCCAGAGACCATATATCGGCTCTTCCGTCATACCCTTGTTGGTCAATGACTTCTGGTGCCTTGAACAGTGAGTTGATAAATGGAAATATTCACTTACCATCCAATAAGGAGTTCCCACAAATGTGTAACGCTTCTTATCTGTCACGGAGGTTTTACCAACTACTCCAAGGTCGGCAAGTTTTATTTTACCATCCTGTGCAAGAAGAATGTTGGCCGCTTTAATGTCTCGATGTATTTTATGATGGTTGTGCATGTAATTGAGTGCAAGAAGCGTCTCTCTTAGAATGATGGATATGTATAATTCATCCAAAATGCCAGACTTCATTACATCTGCAATAGATCCTCCAGAGGCTAATTCCATCACTATCCACAGGTGATATTCACAAGTAAAAGATCCAAAAATCTTTACTATTTGGTCGCAATTCATAGAGCGTAGAACATGAATCTCGTCTTGAATCACTTCGATTTCATCCTGACTAGATTCCAAGTTTATGATTTTGATTGCCACGAAAGTACCAGTTAATTTGTTTCTTGCTTTCCACACCTCTCCAAATGAACCTTTACCTATTCTTTCAACCTTCTCAAGTACATCTGCATTCATGTTGTCAGATGTCAGGGATGTTACAATGTTCAACGACTTTTGTTGTAATTACATCGCTTTTTATTTTGATTGCCGAGCGCATGCATGACGAGTAGGGTTGTTTTGGGTATACTTGTACTGCTTGTGCAATATGTCCAATCGCTCCATGTAATGCTTCAAACCGAAAAGTATATTGGACTCAAGCAGGATATAACTTTAAGAGCAGTTGTGCTCCAAGAGTTCAATTCTACCAATTTACTTTACATATGGAATATACAAGGCAACATTACGTATTCTATGGAAAGTGTTATAGTTTTATCATGGGAGAGTTTGTTTTTAGATGAGTATTCATTTGGCCTACGAGTAAAAGTGGGCGATATCTATAGCCATCAAATGTTTGCTGTTGTTAAGAGAATTAAATTGAGCTCGCACATCACAAAGAAAGACATTCATGTTGATGCTCGAGGTCCTGTTACTATTAGGGGAGAGTGCCTATCAGCAACAAATAATACAAAAATATCGTGGTGGTCGAAAGATTTAGATGTTCGATCTTTAAATTATAATAGCCACCATTTAAACATTCCCCAGTATTTCATCTTATCAAAGGGAGTTTTTCGGATGAATATGAACTGCACGGACATGCTATCAAAAGAGACGATAACAGCAGTTGCTTACTTACATAACGACCAAACATTCATAAATACAAATCACTTTCGACGAATAGCAAGCATGGGCATTGTGCATGCTGCAGAGTACCTAAATAGCAAGCTGACAAAACAACAACCGGTTGGACGGGCGGGCATCAAAATCAAGACTGTTGACTTTTCAGTTTACTCTTACAAAAGTACACAGCAGCAACTATCGGGCAAGAGGATATCAATTGAAAATGTAACCTTAAAGTTACCCAATACATTTCACCGCAGAGACAAAAAACCAAGTGCTCAAACCCAAGTACATTTACAATGCAAGCGAGAGTATACAATCGAAATCCATTTTCGTCCACCAGTCAGAGCGACATTATAATGACATCGAACGTTCTCTCTGTTGAATTCTACTCCGCACAAAATCACTCTCTGATACAAGTCGAAGACCTCGTAGAACCCATCGAGTTCACATTACCAATCACACAACCCGACAATCATCACGGCATCACCTTCAAACACTCTTGCCGGTATTGGGATGTTCAATCAAAATTATGGCTCGCCGATGGTTGCCACGTTAAAAACATTAATCAAAATCAAATCACCTGTTTATGCCATCACACCACAGACTATGCTTCTTTCGCGGACTATCTTTCCATAAACTTTACAACATTGTCTTCAGAAGAGTGGTCCTCCATTAGTACTATAGATCCTTCTAATTGTATAACTTTAATTTTTGTTTTGATATTTCCTATTGTTTATATTGTTCTTGCTGTTGTGATAAATCTTGTCGAGTGTTTTATTTTATACGATCAAGATTTGTACAAGAAACCTCTAGAAAAGAATAAGGGTAAGGTTAGTCAACTCCATCATGAATTTAGAAAAATACACTTGTATTATTCTATTTTTTGTCCAGCTAAAGGAGATGGTAACTTTACGCGTGTGCAAAGGTTGACCGTTGGGTATGTTTCTTTAATGGGTGTGTTTCTTGGTACTGCCATCACTTTCAACAATTCAAATTATGACAACGAACTAAGACTGTTGGAATGTGTTTTATTAGGAGATTTATTTCAAACACCTTTTGTTTTATTCTTCTCCTTCTTGTTTAGATGTACAAATCCAAGAAAAGTGTCCAATAGAAAAATCTTGCCCAAGATTGATGATGAATTGTCAAAATTACAAAAGATTAAAAATAAATGTGCGTCTTGCACGGGTGCCATGTTTAAAAAGTTGGATGAATGGTGCGAAAAACTTCTTGCAAAAATGGCTGTTATTGATAAGATTGCCGTCCTACTCTGGTTAATATTTACTATTGTTTTTATTGTCGCCATTGTTGTCGTCATTGTAGTGCTTCCTTATCTGGCCTCATGGGTACATGACATTCATTTATGGTTAGTTGGTACTGCCGCTGTCTTGGGATACACAATCATTGTGATGTTTGTTTACTTCTCAACAAGGCTGTATGGGTATGATAAATTAATAAAAAAGAAGTGGAGGCCTTCTAAATGGGCTATTGTAGTCGCTTGTATCATGTTGCTGTTGTTTTGGTCGGCCACACTAGCTCTTGCTATTGCAGTCCCTTTAGCAATCACAGAGGATGTAGACCCTGATTGGTATAGAAGATGTATCATTTTGTGTTGTGGCTTTTTTGTTGAGGGAGTGCTGCTTGTAATCTATTTAATAATATCTTTACGTAGACCAAAACGAATTATGATTAACAAGAAGGTTGTCGAGCAGGGGTCGCTTTCTATCGAGCTAGATAACATATCAACTGCACCATTAGATGTAGATACGTTAAATGGTGGTGAGCAGATAATCAATGTGAATGATACTCCACCAACGAGTGATGATAAACAAGTCAATTCCGTGGCACAGAGTGTTGATGCCACTGATTCTCCTAAGAAAGTGTTGCTATCTCAAAAGATTGTTATTATGCTTAAGAAGGATCAATGGTTTCAGTGGTGGTTTTGTATACCTTTGTATATCTTGTCTTATTGTTTCATTATTGTACAGTCATATATTATAATATGCTTTGGCATCAAATTTGATTTGTGGGGAGAGAATGCTGATCCTGCAGGAACTTCTGGTATACTTTATATTCTTATATCCTTCTCTGCAATGGCAATAGAAATATTCTTGAGGTCGCCTGCGGAGTGGCTGTTACGCTCTATTGTATTCCCTTGCCTTTTGTCACTGGCCAAGAGAATGCTTTATGCTCCTGCTAAAGTAAAAAAGCTTCGATCAATCCCTAAATAAAATTAAAGCTATTATTACTCACCACTATGTGCAAGTAGATCTGAAAACAAAATTCATTACTTGAGAAATGTGTTCGCGAGTAAATTATAATTTACATATTATTTATTAATATTACATCTACAAAGATATGCTCAAGTATTGTACATGAATTCCTCCTCTGGTTGGTGGAAGGAGCTGATTCCAACTTCGTAGTATACAATGTCGTTCCAATGGTTTTGGTTCACGCGAGTAAGTGAGTCCTTCCTATTTCTGTTCGCGAGCTTGTGACTCGAGTCAGATTTGCTCACGGCCTTTGAGTAGAATTGTTGGACCATTGTTTAGGTTGGTATGATGGGTTGGTATGATGTGTTGGTTGCTTGTGTTGGACTGTGTCCTGGGTGTGTTGTTGCGTTTGTTTTATTTATGTCTCTTGGAGGTTTTTGACGTTTCTTTTTAATTGATTTGAGGGCCACCCGAAATTTAATGGTTGAGCAGGAATTTATTTTGAACATCTAAATATAGTTCTAAATCCTTTTCTTTAAATGGACGAATAATCAAGGATAACAATAGAGTGATTATAAAATTTAATTAAAATCCTAAACACATTCAAGTTTGCGATGATGTTCCCAACAAATGCAAAGTGATTTTCAGGAGCTTCTTTGTTTTGCTGGTTCGGTGGTGGCTCTTGAACGTGAGAAAAAGCACAAGAAGACAACCAACATGAATAAAGCACGTTTTTCGCTATACACTTAAAAGCACAAGAAGATAAATTACAGGCTAGATCCCTGTTTATTAAAGAATGACTATATGTGCCTGTAACAAAATAAAACAGAAATAAACGCATAAACATTATATTTACTGCTGATTTGTTTCCTCTCCTGCGAGATAAAAGTTATACACTTCGTTAATTTCCTCTTTGACCCTTTCTACAAAACTATGAATCTCCGAAATCCTCGATCTATTTCTAGCATGCTCATCTAACTTCACCTTCTCCAGCTGACTTTTCATTCTTGTCTCCTCGTTTTTTGTTAAAATCTCTTCTTGAGTCTGAATGTGAGTCAAATGTGCTTCAGTAGAACGTTGAAGAATATTGAGAACTTGATCTTTGTCCTCCAAAAACTAAAAAAGTGTCAAATAGAATTGGTCGAAGGAATTTGTTACCTCTCTAATCCGTTCAGCTGTTGATTCGTTCAAATCCAATTTATCCTTGTTGTCTGCGTCTTGGAGAAGTTTGGATTGAACCTCAAGATGGTAACTCTGCTCTGCTTGTCTGCAGTTACCAAAAAATGTTCTTATAATTTCCTGACAGTCCAGGTCCTTATAGTTGGTTATAAACTCTTCGATTACTTCTGCAAAAGCCTCAGTTTGATTGAGTTCAATCTCAATTAATTGTTGACCCAACTAAATAATTAGCTTAAAAAGAACACGGTTGCATACCGAGTGTAACGATTTGGATAATTCATCCAATAATTTCAGATCCTCTTCCTCGGATTCAGAAACCTCCTTCACACTATTAAGGACTTGCTTTTTCTTTTTTTCAAAACTTTTTAAAAGTTGCTTGGATATATTGTTGTTTTGAAGTTGACTCTGCATTAGAGTCGAATCTAATTCCTCCAACTCGTTAGTTTTCATTTTTAGGTTGTTTAGCATCTCAGATCGGAAGGTATCCAAAAGAGAATTGAATTTATCCCGGTAACTAAATGTATGAATATTACACGTCGAGGAGAATGCTTACTTGATGGTAAACTCAGATATTCTATCTGATATAATTTCAATGTTTTTGGCCTCTGGATCAGTAGAGAACATTATGGCGAAAAGTGTGTCCGCGCCAGCCACGTTAGCTTTCTGCATCAATTCCACTTCTTGCAGATGTTTCTCATCTTTCTCCTGCTTATTTCCATCTGCTGCCTCTTTGTCATGGAGGCCAAGAAGTTCGTCATGATAACGTTCTCTTGCTTCTTCTCTTCGTTCGTGTTTTATTTGTCTACTATTTAAAAAAGTCAACCTCTCCAAGAAGGCGATTACATAATCTTCAAATTTCTTGTTAATTAACCCACTTGAGGTTTCTTCGCACACAGGGTTATCATATATTGTGATCATAGCTAACATTGGAAATTTTCTTAAATATTTGATCTATCACGATTAGTGAACAACACATAAACTAGGTACTAACGTTCTCCTTATCACTAATTTTGTTTTTCGCAATCGATAAAAGTGTAAGATTTTTAAGATCGTCCAGATTTTCTATAACCTCTACTTGATTGCAGAAGAGCGACAAGTGACGAAGATTGTGAAGACCATTCAAGTTTTCTATTTTTTTAATCTTGTTGAAGCTTAGGTCGAGATTTTCTAGTTGCGTGAGATGAGAAAGATTTTCAATCTGCGTTATATTATTATTATCCAACTTTAATGTCCTCAGTTTGCCAAAGCCCTCAAGGTTTGAAATTCTAAAAACATCTTCATGTAAGTCTCTATTAAATGTATAATTTACTTTTAAATGAGAATTCTAGATGTTCAACTTCGTGAAACTCCATGTTGTCTTTTTTTATTTGCAAAGTATGGAGCTTTTTATCATCATGCTCCTCTTTCTCTACTTTCTTTAATTTTATGCACTGCCTTATTAGCGCATCATTTATAACAGTATAGCTACTAGTCTCGTAGGTGATCTTGTCAGCAGGGTGATGGTCGTCCATTATAAATTGGTTGACTGTAGATATGATTCACGAGTAACGAACACAAATCTTACTACAACCCAAACCACTAAAAATATATAATTGTTAAATAAGTGAACAGTATTATTGACCATGCATCTAACTTATCCAACTAAAATGATTGTAAATACAAACATTTTGGTTGACAGTTTCTGCCTTGGGTAAAATGCACCCAGAAATGTGAAAAAACAACAACACCCCACCACATATGAGGACAAGACATGCTACATGTTGTGTATCTTGACCACACAAGGCAATATGTCCAAAAAGTTTTGGTGAAAACTCTCACAAGAAGAACATTTTATGCCTGATCATCATACACATTCTTGAAAACCTCAGAAAGTGATCCTAAAGGATGTACAGAGCCACAATTAACAGGTAATGTTCAAAACAATCGAATATATTTAACAATAATACAGACATACACTCATTACTGATGGCATCTTTAGAAGAAAAAGTCCTCTGGCTCGTCATCCTCACTGTATGGTTCGTTTTCCTCATCATCGTAGGAGTCATAACCGGTCGACGAATAATGCACGCCAATGTTCTTTGTGTTTGAGTAGGATGTATCGTAGTCCAATCCTCTGTATGTACGTGACCCCTTCAAGCTATTTTTGCTCTTGGCATGACACGTGAATAAAATCAACCTGCTTTGCTTCTTGTTATGGAAAAAATAGTTCCACGTCCATATCTTGCCTTCGCCTAGTGCAAGAGGATCGGAGTCTGCATCCTGGTTAATGTCTGCGACGTAACTATATATGTCACTGTCGGCCACACCGACAACCATCTCAATTATGCTCCATAACCGGGTAAGCTGCTCTCCGCTAATGACTTCTCTTAGGGACATGTTTACATTATTCATAACTTGTTGAAAGTTCTGCTCGTTTGTAAAGTCGGCAGGCTTAACTTCCGTAAAATCGTAGTCGGGGTAGGAGGTATTTAGTGTGGCAATCAAGTCGCTAAACGTCTTTCTCTTTTGCTTGGAGTCTCCGAAAGGGTCAACGTGGTTGTTTGAAAAATCATGGGGACAGGGAGGGCGTAGGGCAGGTGACAGCGGCGTTCGTTTTTGGTGTTCCTCGTAACTAAAACTATTTTTCGTTTGCTCTTTCTTTACTATGGGCCTTGAAGAAGACTTCATGGTAGCCGTTGTGGATTCGTAACTTCTCGCAAGGGTGCCTGGCTCCTTCTTCATTGCTTGATAATTTTTCTCAAGCTCCTGCGCTATTCTTTTGTCCTGGGTCGTTTGTTTGCCTGCAAATTATTAATTAATCTTTATCGGAAAAGTAACGCACAGCTGTATACTTCAATCTTTCCATATATTATACTAGTTCCGATGTCAAACCCATCGAGGAGGCAGTTGTATGGGGACAGGTCTTGTACTTCTAGATATTTCATGCTGCTTGGTTCGAACGGTTGTTTTCTTTTATTTTGATTGTAGATTATTTTAGGATCTACAAAAATTAAACCAGGACTAACCCAGGCAAAATTCAAGAAATTTGTTGTTTGACAGGATCCAATAACCGATGATCTAAGCGGGAGCGTAGTGCACCAACAAACGGAGAATTGATAATTATTACATCATGACAGATGTATAATGTCCATCAACACAACCTTATTGACGAATAATCGTAGCCTGTGAATAAATTCTCTGAAAATCAAGTTTGTGAGTAGGTTCAGTAGGGAACGATGAAGCGCATCAAGAAAATAGAACCCATCATTGATAGATAGGCATTATCATGTAATACCTCCATGTTATCATCGAGGGAACTATTGAATTACTAGGTATGAATTCAGTGCGATAGAACAAATCCTAAGACGAGACAGCTCGCATTTATGAATCATCTAACGTGCTAATGTGAACGTGAAAATACAAACAAGTTGAAGAAAAGAATAAAGAAGCCTATTTCAACAATCAAATGCATTTAAATATGTGGCAAAATCGGTGACAAATAAGGCGTATTCTTATGCAATTACATACCCCACAACAGGTGTTAAACTGATTGAAAAAATGATAGGTCATACAAGTAGAATCATACTGACAATGATGAGAACTAATAAAAGATGTTGTTGTAACTGTAATCTATTTTTATTCATGTTCAAACGTGTTGCTTTGCTTCACAACGTTGTTCGCACTTCCAGGCGCCACCAATGGCGCTTAAGCAACACACATATAAGCCGAAAATATGAAACCACGGTTCTAAAAACAGAAGAGATGACATTAGACCCTGAAATCAACAAAGAACTTGGTAAAGAGGTTAATAGAGTAGTTGAAAATAAAAATCTACAAGATTTAAATCCATCAGAGGAGAAGTCTGCAATCAAATACCTTTTTCAAAAGTATGATTTAAACAATGATGGCACTATTGATGTCGATGAGGTATAGAGGCACTTTTAAATCACAAATGATTTTGTTAGATGAAAGTCATGATTGAGGATGCTAGAAAGTCAGAGAAGGAATCTGGGGGGATTTCATTTTTGAAAATGACAGATAGTTTGAGCGACGAACAGCTTAACAAGGTTTTTGATAGCGTAAAGAAAGAAGAGGAGGGTCATATAAATTTTAAAGAATTTAGAGAATTGTGCGAAAAGTACAATATCATTGATAGTGGTCATGTAAAAACCCAGCAACTCATGCACGATCTTTTATCACAATGGATTGGTTAGTAATTTTAAGTTATGACTAACATGTTTTCAGGATCTGTTGAGATTGAAGACCACACAATTATTTTCCAGAGCGTGTGGAGCAAACTTCAAGAAAAGTACGGTACGGAGGATATAATATTTCCGAGAGAGTTTTTGTTGCTTGGTGGAGCGCCTGGTGCTGGTAAAGGCACAGTAACTCCATTCATTGTTGGAACTAGAGGATATACAGCGCCTCCACTTGTTATGAGTGATCTACTAAACTCTCCACAAGCTAAAAAGATTAAAGTAAGAATTGACTGGTTGCTTCTTTTAATCAACTTCTTTAGGCGTCTGGTGGTTTGGTGGGTGACTTTGAGGTCATTGGGCTATTGTTTGAAAAGCTAATGGACCCCGTATACAGAAGTGGTGTTATTATAGATGGATTTCCAAGAACAAAAGTACAAGTCGAAGTAGTCAAACTACTTCGTGACAAATTGATAGTTTTGCACGAAAAGCATCATATGGACCATGAGCTAAGCAAGCAATTCCCAAGGACAATTTTTCGCACGCTCATGTTGTTTGTAGAAGGTTTGTTGCTCGATTACATGTTTTAATCATTTGTAGAAAAGGAAAGTGTCGAGAGACAGCTGATGAGAGGTCACCAAATCAAAGCGCACAACGAAAGAGTGCTTGAATCTGGAGAGGGGAAGCTTTTGGAATTACGTGAAACTGACATTAGTGTTGATTTGGCCAAGGGTCGTTACTTGTCATTTAAAGAACATACTTTTGATTCATTGTTTGCTTTGAAAAAGTTTTTCCCATATCACTTCATCAACGCTCAAGGAACAATAGCTGACACCGAAAAGAAGATTGAACGCGAATTGCTTTACCAGAGGTAAGTAGACATCAAGTACACATTCATCTAATCATTTAGTTCTCTCGAATTAGATGAGGACACTTTCCACACTGTTAAAATATTACCAACAGCAAAAGCAGTAATTATGAATGCAAGACAAGAGCTTGTCGCCCGTCTAAACGATTATCAACAATTTCACACGGAGACTTTTAAGCATGTGGTCAAGGTGATAAAAGACGAAGTCATGACAGTGGTTAGAATGCACGTTATGGCAGGAAGAGCTCATGTTGTGTCTACTAATCCTGTATTTCAAATGGATTTATCTGTTCAAATGCTGATTGATATTTTGAGCGATCGAGGATTTAGTGTGGTTGTGGAAAAGCAATTGGTAGCCGTGCCGCAAATGATTGGATCCGACGACCATAAGATCCTCAATGAGAAAGTAACTCAACACAGGTTTATAATTACCTTTGATAAACCAACCATTATCCATAAAGATTAAACTCAACATTATACAAATTACTCTTCTTCTTCTTTTGTCGCTAGGATATCGAATAACACGTGCGTCAGTCCCTACGGAGTTAGTCCTATTCAATAGAGGTTTTGACTGGGAAATCAGTCAATTGGCTCTGTCACTACCTTTTTTAGTAGTACATGAAATTTCCTCGGACTGGAGTTCCATTACGGAGAATATGGGTTGTGTTCAAAGTACCAAGTGTGTGAAGATTATCAACCAATGAGCTATTTTTAGTCGTAATACACAGCCATAAATAGAAGGAACAGAACGTTCTTCCTTTATTTTTAATTTTTGAAAAAGAAGCAACACATGAACCCCAGAGAACCAATAAACCTAAAGAACTTTGACATCGACATCAAAAAGAGCTCATTTGAGGTTGAGCAAGCTGTGACCTCACTGTGCCAACAACTTTTCGCTGTCACGTCTAGCAGCGATTGTGAAGTAAAGAGGTTACAAGGTGGCACAACCAACCAACTTTTTCTTTTACACGTCCTTAGTCAACACAGAACAGTCCTTGTTCGTATTTTCGGCCACAAGACAAGCGACTTGATCGATAGAGATGCAGAGATATGGTATCTACTTAAAATTAACAGTACTAACCCAGAAAAAGTACCGGAAGTCCATTGTAGATTCGCTAATGGTCTTGTTTATGAGTACATAACTGGAGCATCTATACAGCCACAGAGCATGCCTCTGCATTATGAACAAATTGCAAGAGAAATGGCCGGGTGGCATCTTATTGAGGTCGAGCCATTCAACAAGAAGGAAAACAAGAAGCCCGTCATTTTTCAAACAACATACTCGTGGATTCGCCAAGCCCGTTTAGCGCAGGTCGAGACTGTTCTAGAACTACCTTTAACACTGGACGAAATTGAGGCAGAAGTGAAGGAGATCGAAAAGCTTGTATTGCAGAAACAATATCCAGTCACCTTTTGTCATAATGACCTTACTTATGGTAACATTGTATATGATGATGAAAAGAACCACGTCCGCTTCATCGACTATGAATATTGCGGTTATAACTATAGAGGTTTCGACCTAGGGAATCACTTTTGCGAGTACACAGGATTAGATCCTATGGACATTAATAAGTATCCAAGCAAGGAACACAGAAGAGCTTTTCTTTTCGAATATTTGACCGCATTCAAACAAAAATCGGAAGAAAAACAAGAGGTCACGGTGACCGAACAAGAGTTGGATAGTTTATGTGAAGAGGCCGATATTTTTGCTCTCATGAGCAACTTACAATGGTCAGCGTGGGCGCTAGTGCAGCAGAGACACAGTTTATTGAGTCTAAAATGGAACCAAACCGAGGAGAATTGGTATCAAGGCTACACAAGGACACGACTCCAATGGTATTTGAGTCTAAAGGATCAAATGATGGAATCATGTAACAACGAAATGTAATACTAATAAAAATTTTTCATAAATTGAATCAATAAAAATTTTACAACATGAACAACTTCTCCAAATCCTTGACACGCACCACCTTGGCATCCTTCTTGGTCATACCAAATCCACCATCATTAAATCCAGAGTCATCATCCGCATCCAAATCAACTGCAGTGTAATCGTCCTCCTCCTCTTCCACCACATCTTCGTCATCTCTCTCGCCCTCTTCTTTGAATCCATCCTCGTTCTCATTCTCGTCGTGAGTGCTGCCGTCCAGCGCATTCTTGGCCACCTGGCTCTTGCTCTTTTGCAACATTAATATTCTCTCCTCCACCGAGTTCTTGATCACGAAGCGAACCACGGTGACCGGCTTGTCCTGACCAATACGATGCACGCGATCGATGGCTTGGTCCTCGATGGCAGGATTCCACCACGGATCCAACAAGAACACATGAGTGGCCCACACCAAGTTCAAACCGACGCCTCCCACCTTCAAACTAATCAAGCACACGGCTAGATCGGGTTCGTTCTTAAAGTTGCTGACCGCAATCTCTCTGTCCTTCCTCTGCATGCTTCCGTCCAACCTGACGCATCCAATCTTTGCTCTCTTGAGCGCAATCTCCACCAAGTTCAACATGCTGGTCCACTGACTAAACACCACGCTCTTTTCGCTGTGCTTAATCTTGTTCACATAGTCGCACAGGGTGCTAATCTTTGTGCTGGTTCTCCACTTGTTGGTCATGTATTCCTTGACGTCGATCAGTCCCTTGTCGATGGCCTCTTGTTTCTTTTTTCCTACTTTGCGCTTGCTGGTGGTGGTGGTGGCGGCGGTATCTGGTGCCTTGTCCTTGATGACCGGCACCGTGGCACCCAATTCATTCTCCACAAAGTCATAATCATCGTCGCTCTCGCTCTCTGGATTGGCAGCGCTCTTGTTCTTTGCGTTCATCTTCAAGACCTCCGGTAACATTGGTAATATTTGATCGTAGATTTGAAAATCAGTCTTTTGAACAAAATCCTCCAAGAATCCCTTCATGGTGCTCCTCTCGTTCTTTTTTTGAAACGAAGTGATGATCAGTGCAGGGTGATCGCACACTTGTCTCAAATGCAACAACATTTCCAAAATGTTTGCATAATTCTTCAACACGGTGCCGCTCTGAACGAACTCATCGAATTTACTCTTTGCGTATTCGTATAAACTCTTGTAGAACAGTGCCTCTGCCTCGCTAAACACCAATTCCATGGTGGATATCTTCTTCGGAGGCAATCTCACCAAGGTCTGTCCGTTCACCTTCTTGTTCTTTGTTCTGCGAATCAATAGTTCGCTAATGACCAGAGACAGTGCCTCTGCAGCCTTCTTGTCCTTCTTTTCGAAGGGCTTGCCAATGTACTTGCTCCACCACCTCCAGTCGCCGTGCGGCGTGACCTTGAGGAATTGGAACAAGCTGAACAAGTCATCAATGTCGTTTTGGATGGGAGTGCCGGTCACTGCCCACCTGCGATTAGCATCCACCGCGCTGCTCGCTCTGCTCTGTTGTGATTTTCTATTCTTGATGTTGTGAGCTTCGTCCAGCACCACTCTGTAGAACTGTAGTTGATACATTGGCGATATTTCTCTCTCCACCTTTTTATCTACATTCTTGTTTCTCTTGCTGGTGCTGTCCGTGAAGGTCTTGCCGTATTCGAATGCCAAGGTGTTGTAGGTGGTGATGATCACGTCAAAGGTGAGCAGCGTTGCAATGTCCTTGATGCGCCTGCTGCCCTGGTACACGTATACTTTGAGCGATGGATTGGTGTATCGCTCGATTTCTCTCTTCCATTGATCAACAATGATGAGCGGAGTGACCACTAGCGTGGCCTTGGATACGAATTTGCGTTCCTTGTTGGGCTGTGTGCTTGGATTGCTTCCCAATCGATTGGATGCGATGAGTGCGATAATCTCTACCGTCTTTCCGAGACCCATTTCATCGGCCAGAATGCCGCCCCTTGGATCCGGTGGTGCTGGTACGAACTTTGTGGTCAAGATGCCATTCAATGAGCTGTAATAGTACTTTGTGAGATCTGGGAACGTACGTTCTTGATATAATGGATTCAACTTGTTCTTGACGTCGCTGTTCTTTCCTTGTTTCTCTCTATCCAGCATCCACTTGAGCGCAGTCTTTTGGTAGTTTCTCAAATTGACGCACAAGATCTCTGGCGTGGATATTTCGACGCTCTTCTTGTTCTTTTTCTTCTTCTTGTTGTAATACTCTTCGTCCTCGCTGCTGCTAAAGTCGCTATCGGATCCACTTTGCGTCGTTCTTTTCTTCTTCTTCTTCCTCATCGTCATCTACTGTTTGTGTCATGCTCTCGTAGATTTGCTCCAATTGTTGCTCTTGGTTATTCTGTCCATTGTTGTTCTGTGGTGCATCAGAGTCGCCGACGCTAATGTATTCGTCGACGTCGAGATCGTCATCCAAGTCGCTCAAATTCTCCTCCTCGTCTTCGTATACGCGCGAATCGGTAACGTCAACATTTCCAGGGAATCTTCTTGCTTTGGCTAATTGCTCTCTTGATCTTGGTTTCTGTTTGTCCAAGAACTCAAATAGCTTTTTAAAGTATACTCTCTTAATGTCGATCCTTCGTTGCTCTGGATTCTGTGGACTGGCAATCGCGGGCGTCATGCTGTTGGCGTTGGCATTGTTGTTGGCATCCAATACATCAATATCGGAGGTGAGGCTCATCTCTTGGAAGGGATCAGTGGTAATTGCCTTCTTGGTCACGAATATGCGCATGTTCACCATGCTACTGCTGGCGTCGCCAACTTCTAGATTGATCTGTATCAACTTTTCTTGTAAGAGAGGAATCAAGGCACCTGTGGCCTCAGTGGTGGCCAATGTGCCCACGTGGTCCTTCTTGTTGCCTGATGCATGGACGGTGATGGGATCGAATTGAGGTTCTGTTGATACAAACGCTTTGAGCTCTGCAGTGTCCTTTCCCTCTTGGTCTCCTTTTGTCTTTTGCATTTGTTGGAGTTGAAAGTGCTGGCTCCACAACTGAGGACTTGTGATGAGGATCTCATTTCTAACAGTCGCCAAGTACTTTGGCCATATTTTACCGGGCTTGACGCTCACATCACACAAATTCTTGAGGTTAGTAGGGACGTATATTGGCTTTCTAACGGGTACGCCCATGCCCATGTTCAAGAATTGAGGCTGGAACGACATGTTTGGTGGTCTCGTGAGTGGCGATTGAATGATTTGACCTATTTGGCCCATCTGTCCCATTTGACCCATCTGACCCATCATGGGCGACATCATCTGTGGCATGCCACCTGGAGGTAGCATGGTTAACATTGATTGCCCATTAGGAGGACCATTATTAACATTCACTAGTCCCACTCCTGATACCAACTTCTTTAAAGTAGCGCCGGCGGATATTGGGGTAGGTGGTCCTTTGTTTAGCGTTAGTTGTGTGATGTTTGATCCGTTATTTAATACAAATTGTTGGCCCATCTGTATGTTGCCTACATTTGGATTAAAAACTGTCGGCTGTGGTAGAGGAGGTGGTTGTATCTTTACATTGTTGCCTATTGTATTAACCGGTGCCGTTTTTAAAACAGCTTTGAAATGGGGTGACGGTTGTTCTACTTTTAAAAATGGGAGTCCTTGTGGCGGAGCTGATGTTGATGTTGTGGAGGAGGAGCTCGCAAAAATTGGTGTTCCCTCATTCTTTATATTTTCAATTACTTTATTGGCGTCACTGCCGGAGTGCTATTATCAAGGGTAGATAATACATAGTCTAGATCTAGATCGTCATCTAGCAGGTCTGCAGTATTGTCAATTAGAGAGTCAATGTCGTCAAGATTTAAATCTGACATGGCGTTTTAAATTATTATCCAGCAACCGAAAAAAGTGCCTTGTTGGGGTTCGTTATGCAGCGAAAAGTATTCTTTATAATATTAGACAATAACTTATTACCGAGTTGATTTTTTGTCCGGCCTGTGGTTTACGTTTCTGCTGCGTCCAAGAGATGCATCAGGATGGTGAATCACAAGCCGAAATCTTTTAATATATTTAACACAATGATGATTGGTTGGAGCCAGGTTGACAAGAAGTTAATTTGAACCGTGCCACCAATGGTCATAAACAAAGCAAATAAGTCTACGTTGACTAAAATCAAAGACATGGAATCATGACAATTGATAATAACGAAGATAGTGTTATGTACTGAGAAGTGAAACACGGAGAGCACTTTTATCAAAGAGTGTGTAACACATCTATACATTTTTTCTGTGATGGAAGGAAGATTGGAATTTTATGCTAAAATGAGCAAATGAATTTTGAAGGGCAATGACCATTACCACATTAACGAGCTTGCTGTCAAAAAATAAAAATAATCTTACATTCATTAAATTATTATTCTCCACCTTTATAATGAGGATAAGACTTATGACTACTAAACATACGTTTTTCACACGATCTGGTCTTTTTGTTGTTGTCTTGATGAGTGAGTGAACAGCGTTCATTTTTACCAACGCGTTCAATAATACATTACAACCAAACATGTGAAAAAGTTCAAATAAAAGTTTGAGGACAAACAACAAATGTCTGACTCTATCCCTGGATTTGATTTTGTGGACAATAGTGCTGCTCAATCTTCTGAAGATGAATATGATGATGACGAGGAAGATGTTGGAAGCCAAAAACAATCAAATGTAAAACACACAGTGGAATTTGAGGGAGAAGAGCCAGAGGATCCCGCTGAAAAGAAGAAGAAAAAGAAGAAAAAGCCTAGCGCTGGAGGGTTTGCGGCCATGAATTTATCGCCTCAAATCCTTAAAGGAATCAAGAAAAAAGGATACAGATTCCCCACACCCATTCAAAGGAAAGCCATTCCTGTAATTTTAACTGGAAAGGACATTGTGGCCATGGCCAGAACTGGTTCCGGTAAAACAGCCACATTCTTGATTCCAATGATACAGCAACTCAAATGTGAGCATTCTAAGAAGGTTGGTTGTCGTGCACTTATAATTTCCCCAACTAGAGAATTGGCAATGCAAACTGCCAAGTTCTTCAAGCAACTCGGAGGAGAAACAACAGACCTACGTTACACAATTCTAGTCGGAGGTGACAGCATGGATAACCAATTCAGCGATTTGTCGAACAATCCAGACATCATCATTTGCACACCAGGTCGTCTGCTCCACATTATCAGCGAGACTGGATTGTCTCTCAAAGCAATCGAATACGTAGTACTGGATGAAGCTGATCGTTTGTTCGAGATGGGCTTGGGAGAACAGGTCACAGAAATTGCTTCGAAACTTCCAACACCAAGACAAACGCTCTTGTTCAGCGCCACCATGCCAGCAGAATTGGTAGAATTCACCAAAGCAGGTCTCAACTCTCCAACACTGGTTCGTCTAGATTCAGAATCTAAAATTAGCGATCAGCTCAAGATCAACTTTTTGTGCGTTCGTTCGCAAGAAAAGGATGCGTGTTTGATTTACTTGTTGAGGGAGTTGATTTCAGCCAATCAACTAACCATCCTGTTCGCGTCGACCAAACATCACGTGGATTACTTGCATGGACTATTGACCCACTTCTCCATCGAAAGCACAATCATTTACGGAACGATGGACCAAGAAGCGAGAAGGAACAATCTGCACAAATTCAGAATGGGTCGCATAAAATTACTCATCGTGACCGATGTGGCAGCGAGAGGCATCGACATTCCATTGCTAGACAATGTGGTGAATTATGATTTCCCGTCCAAACCCAAATTGTTCATTCACAGAGTGGGAAGAGCAGCGAGAGCCGGTCGCAGCGGCTGTGCTTATTCTTTGGTTCAGATGGACGAATTGCCCTACATGGTAGATTTACATTTATTCTTGGGTCGCTCGTTGAAGGGCGCACCTTCGTCGGAAGAGGCAGCACAGATCGATGATGGTCATTATGGAATCGTACCACAAACAGTGATCGACAACGAACACGAAGAGATTACAAAATTACTTCATCAGGACAAACAATTGGAATCGGAGAAGAATGTGTGCGATCGTGCGTTCAAATTATATTCGCGCACCAGAGCACCGCCCTCGCAGGAAAGCATTCGCAGGGCCAAGGACATTAAGATGGAAGTGCACCCGCTGGTCAAGAGCAAATTAGGACGAAAGGATTCCTCCAAAAAGGCATTCAACGATCCCATCGCCCAACATGATTTGATGAATCAACTCAAGAGCTTCAGGCCCAATCAAACCATTTTCGAATTCGGAACGCAGGGAGGAGAGGAGGCAGCGGTCATGAAGGAAAGAAGAACGTTCAAATCCAACGCCAAATTATTCAAAACATCAAAAGACGAAAATTCAGATTCTGACAGCGAACAGGATGGTCAACCACAAAACGATCAACCCAAAAAAAAACTATCTCTGGCAGAATCACTTTTGGACAAGAACCGCAAGAAGGATCGTTTCCTACAATTAGTCAAGAACGAAGCCGATGATGCGCCCAAGAAATCAAACACGTCATTCAAGGATCCAAACTTTTACATGAGTTACGAGAGAGCAGGAGACAGTCAACGTAAGATAGAAGACAAAGGATACAGTATCGAAGGAAACATGAACGAAGTACAACCGGCGCGTCAAGTAATCGAGAACGAACAAGTAGAAGAGAGAATAGATGACATGGTGATGGATCTGAATCCAGAGGACAGGAGCGCCATCAACAACAAGAGCAGAAGTCTGTTGAAGTGGGATGCGAAGAAGAAGAATTACGTTCGCGTACAATTAGCACCTGGTCAACGCGTGGGAGCGAACGGAAAGATTAGAAACGAAGCAGGTGTTCTCATCAAGAAGAAGAAGGGAAAGGAAGCAGAAGAGTTTTACCAAAAGTGGAAGAAGAAGACTCATGGAAGGATTCAACACGTTGGAGAGGAAGAGGAGACCTCTGGAGCCATTAGTCGAGGATCCGCTGCCAAACAAGTCGCAACCAATGACTATGAAAGCGAAATGAGCGAAGATGAAAATGGAGAGATGGAAACGTTGGTGAATGGAAAGAAGAGGAAGCGTCTGGGCGATCCTAACAAGAAGAAGAAGAAGGTAAAGGTTGTTCATGGAACGGGCGATGTCAAGAGCGAATTAATCGATGCCAGTCAAATGAAGAAGAGGAAGAAGGTGGATGCCAAGAAGAAGCGCGCAGAAGATATCAGACAACAAATGAAGAAGCAAGGATATCAAAAGGTGAAACAAAGATTGGTGAACGAAGGCATGCGGAAGGCTGCTGAAAAGAGACAACAAGCATTCAATAAGAATTCAAAGGTAAAGGTTAAGGTGTTTACGAAGAACAGCAAGAAGAGATAATAAATTAATGTTTATTGCTTAATGCTTCTGCTTTATAATCTCTACCCTCCACTACACATCCTGATGCCACTTGGCAATTGTTCAAATTTGCAGATGGTTTAATGTCTACATCGCAGCACACGATGCTGTTTTGGATGGTGCAACTAAAAGATTAGAAACGTTAACATCGCTCACGACTTACTTGTCTCCAATAATAACATTGTTCATAACGACGCTGTTTGCAATCTTGACGTTGGATCCGATTTTAACATTATGTCCCAAGTTACACTTTTTCAATGTAGAGGAAACCCTTCTTGACCCTTGTTGAGTTGCCGCTGTTCCAGTATATTGTAGACCCTTTCCGACGATACAATCAGATCCAATTTGTACTTCTTCGCTCGTAGGCGTGTTGTGATCTTCCGACTTGTCTGTTGACGAATCGGCAGTTGGTGTCGGAGCGTTGGTGATGGATTGATCGTGCATGGATTCGTACAATTTGTATTCGCCCTTCTTGCTCAATTCTCTGTTCAAATCCATGTAATTATTTAAAGTGTTCGCTCTCTTGATGAGTGCTGGAGATGGAGTTGGTTCGGATGTGTTTTTGGTTGATGAGGTTTTGGAAGATGCGCTGACGACGTGCGCGTATATTCTAACCAAATCCAATAAACTATAAGAGCTGCTGCTCATGTCTAGTGCAGGTTGTTGCGTTCTTGCGATGGACTTGGCGCTGATTCCAGGGAACACTTCGTATTCTTGATTACCAGATTGTTCTTGTTCTGATTCCAAAAATTCCGTCAAGGTCTTGAAGTTATTGTCTTGTAAATGTCTTTGAAGCTTGTCTTTTACATAGCGTTGAGAGTCGACGAGGAATGGGATCACATGATTCTTGAGGCTGACAAAATCGTTACGGGACTGTATGAGGTCTGACACCCATCTGCTAAATACGTACAAGTGTGAATCAGCAAAGCTCTTGGACAGCATGACATTTCCCCATTTGCGCATGAATGATCTACCGACGGTGACTGATTTTTTGAGTTGGCTGCTTGGCGAAAAATACACCACTCTGGATGGGTTCTTGAACGAATCAGGCCTTTCTAGTGCTGTCGGAGAGTAATTAACCAACCCAACATAGTCGAGCGCAACATTCTTGTCCTTTTCTTCTCCTTCCTCTTTGGACTTGTGGTTTATGACCATGGTTGCTGATGAGTTATGCGACCGATGGATGTTTAATAATTTTACCAATGGCACATCAATAACTAAATCATCACTCATCACTATAAAGTCTGATTTGATGTACTTATGAACATAGCGTATAGCGTCAGCAGTATCTTCCCCCTCTTCCAAGGTTACTGCGTTGATTGATAGCTTTCCTTTGTAGCCATCTTTTAGGTAGGCATTGATCTTGACGGAATTCTTCTTGTTCAACACAATAATGACATCTATTTTGTTTAGAAATAATATTCACGCGAAACATGCCTTTTAATCCATTGTGCTCAAGGTATGTGAGTGGTAGGTGTATCATTGGATAGTTAGCGATAGGTAGTAGAGATTTTGGTGAATCTTCTGTTAGGACCGAAAGTTTGTCCCCCTCATCATCGGACACAATGATGGCTTGTAGTTCTAGTGATTGAGTTCTAGCTTCGTCCATTGTGTTGAAAATGAATTTCATTTACAAAAGTACAAAAGTATCACAAAGTTGGTGTTTTAACTGTATATGTCGGAAACCTGACCTCTATAGCACAAGTGCAACTCGATAGATGCATATTGTTTCTCTTAATCTATCATAGACCGTCATTGTAAAAAGAGGATCCGTCCAATAGCGCTTTTGTCAACCGGCTTTGTGAAAATAGGCTACGCTGACTGTTGGGACTTTTGTTCGCAGTGTTCAAATAGAATCGTCATCACAAACAACCTGTCGCGACCATAATAATACAAATAATACTTGATTCAAAAAAATCATCACCACTATAGAAATGACCGAAGAAAATCCCTACTCAAGACGCATGCGTGAATATAACCAAGCACGACAAGATGAAGAAAACTCCACAGCAGAAGCCGAAGAAGACGAGGATGAGGAGGACGAAGAAGAAGACATTTCTTGGATTTCATGGTTTTGTAGCTTAAAGGGAAACGAATTCTTCTGTGAAGTAGAGGAGGAGTATATACAGGATGATTTTAACCTTTGTGGACTGTCAAGTCAGGTACCTTTTTACGAGTATGCATTAGATATGATTTTAGATTTGGAATCTCCAATGGGTACGATTTTTTACATTCATGTTTCATCTAATCTCTAGATGAGGATCTCACAGAGGAACAACAGCAAATGGTGGAAAGTGCGGCAGATACATTATACGGACTGATTCACGCCCGGTTTATACTGACCAATCGTGGAATGGTTTTGATGGAAGAGAAATACAAATTAACACATTTCGGTCGGTGCCCACGCGTACACTGTCAGGGACAAAGCGTATTTCCGGTGGGGCAGAGCGATCTACCACGCGAAGGAAGCGTAAAGATTTATTGCCCGAAGTGTAACGACATTTATTATCCACGATCATCACGTCACCGGGGGATTGATGGAAGCTACTGGGGAACCACATTTCCCCACTTGTTCTTGATTTCATATCCAGAGTACAAACCAACTAGATCCACACAAGTCTACGAACCACGTGTTTATGGTTTCAAAGTGCACGGCTACTCCCACAACGTACATGCCATATCAGATAAAGAAGAGGAGAATACACAGCACGCTAACAACACCACCACCACTAATACCACAAGCACCACCACAAGCGCCACGGCGAGAAAAACACCACCCAAGTTAAAGTGAAAAATTTTTATCATAATCCCTTTCTCCAACTTGGTTTTGATAAATGTTGCAAATGTCTCACATCAAAGTTATTATTCATTCTTGTGCCACCACCATTGTCGCCATCCGTGCTTTGTTCCGATATGCGATTCTTGTAGCTCTGTGTTGGTTGGGTCAGTCTGTCAAAGTCACGATCCACCTCGACTCTGACCTGACTGGCCATTCGATCGATTCGATCCTGTCTTTCTTGGCTCTGCCTTTGTTTTTTGGACTTGAGCTCTTGCTGGCGCAACAAGTACTCTTCTTCTCTCTGACGCACTCGTTGCAAATCTCTGGGCGATGCTGGCCGTGGCGTTCTGCTCAATTCTCTCACCAACTCTTGCTTCTCTTGTATTTGTTTGCTCTCCTTGTATCGCTGATACTCTTCTAGCTGTTGAATGGATATTTGTTTGCGCCTCTTTTCCTCTTGTTCTTGTCTCTGCTTCTTTTCTGCCTCCTCTTCTCTCTTTTTTTCTTCTTCTGCCTCGTTCACTCTAGCTTTGTACTGCCTCCACGAATCTAGGCGTTGTTTCTCCTGATTCCTCCTCTTTTGATCGATCCTTCTTTGCTTGTCCTCGTCCATTTGTATTTTCTCAATGTGAGTTTCTTGTTCATGTATCACTGCTTCAATTCGGCTGCGCTCCTTGTCTTGCCTCCACTTTTTTACGGCCATCTTTTTGTATTCCATCATTTGCAGCAATAGTTTGTACCACTTTTCATGCTCTTGAATGGTGAGTATGGTTTGGTCTGGTATTTCTCTTGCAGCGGTGGATATAAACATGTTTTCGTCCTTTGGTTTTAGTTTTGCTCGTAGTCGTAGGAATTGAGCGTGGTCCCTCTCGTCCCATCCACCCGTGAGTCCTCCATTCTCTGATACAAACGTTTCGAAGGCTTTCACCTCCACAGGAACGTTTTCTGATTGTATGTTCTCCTTCACCACTCTTCTTACTTGTTTCATTCTGTTGGGATCGTCAAAGATTGAATCTTGGTCATTTTGTTCATGATTCCAAGCATCAAATTTAACTTGTGTTTGTTCTAGTTCCCTATAAAGCTGCACTTGCTCGCTTTCTAATATGTTAAATCTAAATGTAGGTTAGCATTCTCTGGTCGTTAGTAATTGTTACTGCTCTCTTTGTTCTTGTTTGAATTTGGTAACGTCGTGGTCTGTCTTCTCCAACATTTTTTTAATTTGATCGACTTGCTTTTGGTGCTTGGGTTGATCCAATTCTTCAGGATTGACCGATGCTATGCTTGATATGATTGCTTTTATTTTATTTACATCAATGTTTAATTTTTGTATACAGCTGCAGTTCCGTTTAAAGTCAGAGTAAATCTGTACTTGTGACTGATTGAACAATTCTTCAATTTCATTTAATTGTTCTTGAATATCTACAAATCGATTTTGAGAGCTACCCCCAGAGAATTGTGTCATAATCTCCTTATGAAGCGTGGATGTTCTAACCTAGTTGGTCATTCGATGCGTTTGATGGGACTAACTTGTTTTTCAAAGTATTCCATGCGTTGATCCACTTCGTTTTTTCGTTTTTTGATGACAAGGACCCTACATTTTGTTTTGTGACAGGTCTTGCATTTCTGTTCATTCTCTGGCGCCAATTTAAATCAACCTAATGAACATCTAACATTAAACGCACCATAACGAGCAAACATACAATCATGGTATGTGCGTGTCTATCCTCGCTTTGAATCAATGGTGAATGTTACAATCATTAATCAATGTCATACTAGTTTTATAATTAGAAATGGATTTGAATCTCACAAACCACGACATCTTGGGTATAGTATTATCATATCTTGAACCTCAGCCTCATTTGTTTTATGTTTTGAGTACCGTATGCAGAGACTTTCAAATAATATTCGGGGCAGACAAATATTGGAAAGAGTTTTGGAAGAAGAGATATCAATCGGGAACTGAGGTAGACAGAGAGTATAAAAGCGCATACGTATCAATGGAGTATTACAAGCAACTACACGACAGCTCAAAGCCGTTCAAAATAGTAAAAACATTACACAATCCAGTTTTTAACTTTGATTTAGGCCATACTTGGAATACAAGGATCAGGGAAATCATCTTTAATCAATAGATTTTGTAATGACTCATTTGATCCGACTGCCATTCCAAATGAGGACTCTGACGAGAACCATTATAAACTTAAAACATACATAGATGGAGATGAGGCCGTTATAGATGTTATGGACACAGGATACTGGGAGCCATTGATGTGGAGAAGTGAGCAAATTCTTCCAAACCAGCATTTCATTGTCGTATTTTCGATCACTGATGAAACGTCAATAAGATTCGCACAAATACATCTACAAATGATTGATATTTTCAAATCGAGCGGTGCAGTTGTGGTTTTAGTGAGCACCATGAACGATCTTGAAGCGGTAAGGACTGTCAATCCCGATCTAGAGGCAAAAACGGCAGCAAGATATGGATGTGAGTTCATTAGGACAAGTTCTAAAACAGGTTTAAATGTTATTGATTTGTTTACGAACATATCAAGACAAAACAGTCCACGGCATACTACCAATAAACAATTATTTACAAAGCTATCAAGAGGGGAATGTATCACCCCATCTAGTGCTCATATGATAAAGAGGACACGTCGTTGTACTTTAATGTAATTAAATATATGTTCTATTCTTTACGTCAACGACTTAATTTCTTAACAGAAAAGTTGTAACACTCTTTTTGTAAAATTTGATGCAAGACATTTTGCGGGAAGAACCAAATTCTAAGAGGATAAAGTTGAATGAAGAACATGATAAGGCTACATGTATTCCCGTTATTACAAACCAAACTATAGAGGCATACAGCACGGAACAGTCGGCATTATCTGGGTCACTTTTATCTAAACATGTATTAGGAGTGGTGTACTTCAGTACAGAGAACAAACTCACAGCGCAAGTAAAAGACGGAGAATCTGTTGCAAAGGTCACAATTACTTTTTCTAAAAATAGTATATACAGAGCTTCATGTTCTCATACTTGTGGAAAATCAATGCTGTGGTGCTCACATGTATGCGCGGTACTTTACTCATTAATCGAGCATCCAAACAAATTCACGGATTATAATGATCTGATCGTCACATTGGCCAAACAACCTGAAGAGTATCTTGTGTCTCTCCTATCTGGGATAATCAGAAAAATAGAGCCTCTTGCGTCCGATTTACAAAAAGAAATAACAAACATTAATGAGGCAGATACATCAGTCACAACATGTTCATGTATTTCAAACTACATAAAGTCACCCAAAGTCCCCTCTTCGGATTCTCCGAGCTTTAGCCCAAGTCGAGTGTCTGCAGATTTAGAAAAAGCCATCAATGATTATAACCAAGGCACTCCTAGTGCGAGTTGTGAATGTAACAAAGCAGTATGTAGCTGTTCTTTATTTGACTGTGAAGAAAATACTTTATGTCCTTTGTATATCCTTGTGTCTTCTTATTTAGATCTTGTCGGCAGACTTGTTGCTATAAATGACCTTTCTAACAGTTTGATGATTATAAATGTCATCGGCAGTGAGCTAACTAGTTTTGGCGTTGGTCTTGTTAAAAAAAATAAAAATAAACATTGTAATGGCACACAAAAAAATAGTAATCAACTGATTGATAGTGATGTGAAAAGTACACTCAACAGTATGATAACAAAAATCGATCATCATCTCGATACTATTTTGAAGAGATCAAACGATAGTGTTTGCAATAAATGGGTTGATGTGATTTGTAAATGGTGTGAATTGTGTCGCGAAATGGGACTACTTGTTACATTCCAGCAATCCTATCAAAGCGCTTGCAGAGGGCTCCATCAAGAGCGTGTTAAAATGATTCTTAATGGTTGTGACGAAAAAATTTCCGAACCAAATCAAGTAATCAAAAATAGATTGCAAGATTTGATTTTAAACGATCAATATGAACAAGCATATAATTATGCTTGTGCAGTTGATCGCCACCTAATTGTTGTATTGTTATTAATAAAATTAAATAAATTAAAAGAGGCATTACACTATGCCAGAACCAACCTCAAAAAATGTACATTCGGTAGTGTTGTAATCTTGAGCGTGCTGAAACCTGAGGAACTCCAAGACATGTTATTAAACTGGTATGATGACTGTATACTTGTCGATGAGAAGACGAATAATAATAGTACTGATCACATCATTAACGATGACAATCATTACACTAGCAGTTTGCTATTTAAGCGACTGGACAATAAAATGAACAGTATTGACCCAGAATGTGCACGTAACGTCACTATAGATGATTTGAAAGATTTGTTTGACTTTGGTTTGTGTTGTTTACAAAAGATGTCCACTAGTGAAGCAAAATGGTGTGCCAATAATAAAACCATTTCACACCATGTTACACGAACTGACTCTTTTGTTTCCAAATTGTTGTCTTTTACTGTAAGTAGACTTATTGAGGACGGCATTCATGTCCAGGACGAGATTGGTGATGTTATGTTTCACACAGATGATTGCTGGGTGCTTTTGAGATTTTTAAAAGCTATTGCAGCAAAAGATCCTGTTGACGCTCTTATTAAAGGTTACAAGCATGATATTGGTGTGGAAGGATTGAAGTTTTTATTGCCATTTGCAATTAAATACGAGTCAAGACTAGTCTCTCTTCATTCGTTTGTTGCCAAATGTCGTCGATTGGATTCCATAAAATGTATAATCGAGATTTCTAAACTTTTATTTGTCAAAAACAATTCACATGGCATCAGTCTTTTAGAATCTTGTATTGAGAATCTGGTTACACGTCCAAACAATGACTGGTCGTATCTCACAGATATTTTACGCACTGGCGCAAAGTTTGGTGTTAATGTGTTAATGTTAGTCACCTTGTTGAGCAACATGGCAATGGAATTGATTAATAAGGATGTAGATTCCTCAATAATGAAGTTTATTGATCACATCTACAAAGCATCCATTGTTACTGCTGATGAATACAAAATGTATGATAGTAGTAATATGTTGTTGAAGTTGTATTTATATCTCAAAACGCGTTCTCAACATCCACATATGGATGTAGAGGACAATGGACTAGAACTGTTTTGTACTTTTATGAATTGTGCGTGTGAAACGTGCTCTACCATAAAATCAATGCTTTTAGACCCTCTTCAATCATTCATTAGAATTTCTAATTTAAGTCCTGCGCGTCTTGAGCATGCAAGGCATCAATTGTTATTCCAGTGTTGTTTACTTGCAAAGATTGAGGAAGAAGATGAGACTTTTAACCTTACAATAAAAAAACTCAAGATTAGTAGTGAAGTGTTATCAAAGGATGTTCAAACCATCCAACTTAACAAGCAATTTGATTGCTACAACGCAGTCATCTCAAAAATGCTTTGTAATGCTAATAAGCTCGGCCTAGACAGGCGTTGCTTCGTTGAGGAGCATCTTAGTGATTTTTTCAATCCAACTCCAACTTGGAACCAAAACAACATGTTTGTAATGAAATCTCTTCTTGATGCTCTCTACGACCTCGAATTGTATGATGTCTATTTTGAAGTGGGCTCAAAATTTACTCATACTTTTACCATAAGTTCATCTGACATAGATGTCACTTATAGCATTGTTGCTGAATTGATATTCAAATCTTTAATGAAAGAAAGTATTAGGGCAAACAATGAAGCACTTGCAGCCGATTTGCGCCTCAAACTATTCATGATAAAACCATCCATCGAATCGTTCATTGAGTACAAACAACTTTCTCCGGGTTCAGTCAGTAATATATTCGAGGCATATCAAGCCTGTAGTCATATGAGGGGCAATGTGAGTAATATTTACACTTACATTGATATATTGAATCACGAGGGTCGTTATTCTGATAGCTTACAATTTTTAAAGGGTCTGCCCCAGGATGATCAACAAGACAGCAGGTCGTTCTTTCATGCAAAGTCACTCATGATGTGGAAGGCACCAGAAAAGGATATTTTAAACTACTTTCACGATCTTGATTTGTTTGAAGCAGAGGTTGCTCTTTGTTTGTGTTTGTCAGGATACAATGATCTTGCACTACAAATGTGCGAGAGATACATACACTCTTTAGCAGAACATTCAGTACAAAAGGTTAATTACTGGCTTCCAATTGCAAAAGAAGTATTCGACAGCATGGAAGGTTCTCAAGAAAGGTGGCAATTATTAATGAAGGATCTGAACATTCAATAAAATACAAAATCATTTATTGAAGCGAGTACATTTAATTGTGTATTATATCCCTTTGACTTTAACCTTACCGCAACATCCGCACTTACAATATAAACCTTTCGTCCGAAAGTGTCAGATAAATAAAGTGCATACATTATAATGTAGTCATCGTTTTGTAGTTTAACTCCAAAGTCGCTGCGGTTTGGTATATCCTGAAACTTTTGAACTAATGTCTGACCCGATCTTATTTCCAAAGTCTTGATGGCATGTCTCGCCCTAGCCCCCGTTTTATCCATTTTGGTTTTAATCTTTTCAAGTTCGGTTATAACGACGAAAGGCACCCCGATAATAATCTTATCGTTTAAAAGTAGATTGTCTGCATTATCACCTGGTTGGCATGATAAATAAATGTTCGTATCCAAGACTAGAATTGGAAGCGACGGTTGCTGAGGTTCAACTAGTTGGTTAATAGTTTGATTTGCCTCGTTCGTCCTTTCCTCCCTTCCGACAAGAGTGCACTTGTAATGGTCATCTGCAGTAAGTGGATTCCAAAAGTAAAGGCAGCAATCTGGAACTTGGTCGATGTAGTCTATAATAATTGAATAAAGGTCTTTAGGAACACAAAGTTGTGTTTGATGTATTTTGATGGGTTTGATATTTTTATCTATAAATTTAGTAAATAGGTTTATTTTGTTGGCATCATTGCAGGTAACTTCTAATTTGGACGAGCCATGCTCCATTCCAATAAAGTCTAAATGGTCATCACCTTTGCCGTTGATTGCAGCAACAAAGTTGTTTATTTTCGCCAAGCAGTTTATTTGTAAATAGTATATCAAGGGTTCGGGCAGGGAGAGATTGAATGTGATCAACTCACGATTAAGCTTATCAACATAATCGGACTCATTGTGTGGATCGGAATAGAATTGTTGACCCTCTGACCTGGTTGACAAACATGAGTTATCGGAATAACTTGGATAAGAATCTTGTTGGTCGTTAGTATTGTAGAAGAAGCTTGGATGGTACTCCGGCTGATGTGTTTGTGGGATTTGTGTGTATAAGGATGGGTCAAAGTCTAGTTCGTCGATGTCGTTATTACAGTAAGCATTGCTTTGAATGCTGTTATTATTTGTTGGTGTGTGTTCTGAAATTGTTGAACTGATGTTGCCCTCAACGATGATGGCCGAAGCAAGTCTATCTTCAATAAAGGCTCCATCAACTTGGAGTATGAACTCAATAGCCTCCTCCTCTCTATCAAAGCAGAGAATGTATGTATCTGTCTCATTTTGTACTTGTTTTTGTTTTTCTATGCTCGTTGATTTCTCACCAATCTGCATCAGAACGCCCTCATCTACACACTTTGATATGTTTTCTACCTTGACATATGTGCCAATCATGACTACCGGTTCGATCTAATTTTGTAAACGTTGTTTTTAAAAATAACATCAAACCGATTGACATTTGAAACACATCTTTATTTGATAAATATACAATCATTGGCGTAAAATTTACGTAGCCAATAAACCAAGTTACTTCAATGGTGACCTTTAGAGGATAGCTTCTTTTTGTATCGTTGAATCTCAATCTCATCTATAGACGATGCCCTGTTTACAGCCATCGAGGTTATTATACTCAATAAGAACCAAGAAATCATCAATGCCAATATAACATCCCAAACTATGCCAACAATTGTCTTCCCCTCTACAACAACTGAACTATTATTGGAATGTGGATGAAACTTTGAAACTTCCTTTGCAATAAAATTCTCTAGACTTTGCTTTACGGATGGAACAATGTTCTCAATAAAAGTTATCACAATATCTAATTGCTTTCTACTGAATATCAATACAATTAATACAGCTTGCAGATTGGCCTTGATTATTGCTTTTCCAATCACAGTGGCACCAAAGAATGTTTTAAATGGTATCAAAGAGTATCCGCATGTAACACCAGCAAGATCAAACAATGGATTAGGTATGGAAGCCATTACAAGAATAGTAATAAAGGTATATTTTGTAAGAAATGCATGAAAAAAACTCTTAACAATGCTCACAGATCGATAAGCAACTGCCTTGAGCGTACCATCAGAATCTGGATCAGTTTTCAATTCTTTATCAAAATCTAACCCTTCAACACTTTCTACACTTTTACCTGACAATCTGGCACCTCTGGCAACAAAATATGGAGGTAATTCACCGATGGCTGTACCTAAGCCCCAACATAATACCGCAAATTCTACTTTGTAGATCACGTTCATCATTGTGACCTGTTCTTGTTCGGTGTGTAATGGACATACAAATGCATTTTTACCATACAAATCAAAATCCAGAGAGCCACACTCTCCAGATGCAAAAGTTGTTTTTGCAATGAAGGGTCCCAAGTTGAGAAGAAATGTGTGTAAACCTGTCCCAAGCCCAACTGATGACAGAACGCCCAGGAACATCCATTTGGCACAGTGAACCATTTCATCAAAATATGGATCAAAAACCTAATAATGTTACATTTTTAAGTGCACCGCCTTACATGAGAATGGAAACCTTTAAAAAGTCTGAAGAAGGTTATGGACGAAGCAAGCAGAATTGATATTGAAGTAATTATGTATCTTCTACCTAATTCACGTAGACTTGTTTTTAGTATTAGCAATGCCTCTGAGGCAAAGAGACTAATAGTCCTCAAAGGGGTTTTGAACAAACCGATTTCTTTCCTCTTCTTTTGTAGTTCTTGTTCCTTTTCTACGATCTGCCCTGTAAAACTTAATAAATCTGCAAGAATAACATTACTGTGTAGTATTTTTTTATCATCATGTTCCGGTGAGTTTATGGTGTTACCGTTGACTCTTTTTCTCATTTTTACAACATTGAGGAAAAGACGAGAGAATGAATGCTGTCTTGTATAATGACGCTACTCCACTAAGTAAAAACCTGCTGCGCGACACCCTTCTATTTTCATAATGCTTGTAACGTTCAAACTTTTGTAATCTGAACTGAAGTTATGACCTCCAATGGCTTCAGACCTTTTAACACTTCAACAGAGGCATTAGTACGTATAACGCTGTATATTACTGACATTGAGTAGTTTGGTTTTGAATCAGCGGATGAGAGCTTAAGAGTTTTGACCGAGGTTTTATACAACAAAGTGACCGCCGAGAACATTGAGGTATAATAAATATGATCTCAATATAACATCAAAGGTGGAAGGGAAAATTGGAAAGTTCATCAACCTGACAACAAATAATCCGTTTGTGGTCCCAAGCATCAGATCAGAATCACTAATGTCAGAAAAAAATAATGGGTGTAGGTTTCAATCAAGTCTCGACCAACCCACCTTCGAAGCAGTAAATGGAGCACTCAATAAGCGATACGGAACATTGCATCAAGTAAAAATAGCAACTCCATCTAACAACCTAGTTAAAAGAATACTTAGGTCCTAAAATCATTTACAGCAAAATCAAAGAGATTGATCGCTTTTACAAGTCGCAAAACTCTAACGAATCCACTCGAGTATCCATAGATCCAACAACCATGCAGGTGAGTATATAAATGTTACATAATAATTCACATTACGAAGCCCAAGAGGGCCATTATCAAGAATAAATTGCAACATTTAGATTTTTTGTGCCCACACAACCTATGGGATTTTAGAATTACGCTCAGCGAAGAAAAAGAAGGTTTGATTGAAGTCGTAGCGAACAATTTTCACAATTACAGTGCCGCTGCCTGATCTGGACTCAATGTATCCAACACACGAGAGGCATAAAGATCGGCTTACGTACAAGTTCGACATTTGGCAGATCGACATAACTGTTGTAAACGAGAGGAGGATCGTACGTGGGGAATACAAGGAGTTTTTCTCACCAACCTACGAAGTGGAAATGGAGTGTTGCTCAAAAGCTTTGATTCATGAAGCAAAACTACGGTCACAAAGGCAGCCGAATAGATTTTCAGAATTTGTTAGGAGTTTGTTATTTTTTTTGACCTTCGTTTGATCATTTTAGCATTTTTATTCAATATGAGAACGTTGTCGAAACAATGTGCCGTGACATACCAACCAACTCCCCTCATTCAACCTCCCCAGCAACAACATGAAGAATCTGAAATGGCCTCCAAGAAAAGAAAACTTCAATAAACTTGTTTTTAGAGGTGCGAATAATGTTTGTTTATTTGTGTTTGTTTTCTGAGACACGTTGCATCTCGAATTTCCGGACAATCTTATGGTCTGCCTTGTTGTAGCCAAAGTAAAATAGAACTTCAATGTAGTGGTAGAAGAGAATCAACAAGAAGGGGCCGAAGTTTCCTGTCTTTTTGAACTCTGCAACATTTAATTCCGTATCGTCATCTCCTTCAAAGTAGTGGCCAATAAGAACTTGGATTGCAAATGACACGACGAACAGTACTAACCCACCAAGAAAAGTCCACGCACCACCAGTAGTGCAAAATACTGAAAAAAGGTACATTGAAAGGTTCATGCAAGTTACCAAAAGACCCGAAGTTCTGTCAATCTTCATGTAAAAGAAGCAAAGGGGTATTAATATCAAAAATGCTACATCAATTCTCACAGGTTTTTGGAGAATAACAAAGGTGCTAAATGTTATGATTGCCCCAAAGTAAATAAAGGGTATGGTGACCAAGTGGATCAACTTGTTAATCATATTTTGATGATAGGCCAGATGTATCCCCATCCTCTTCTTCCATTCTAACAATCCAATATCCTCTTGTGACATCAGTAGCCAATCAATTTTAAAATGTCTGTTTTGAAAACGTTTTTCAAAATAAACCTCGAATGCGGAAAAATTATTGATGCGTACATTTGTCTCGCTCCTAAAAATGAATATCACCTACAGATGAATGTATGTACCCAACAATAAAGCTTTTTCTACTGCAGGGGTTTATCTTAATACAACTTATGACATTTTTATAACAAACGGCACTACTGAATTGTTCAATTCAGCATGCTTAACAAAACATTACAAGGAGTGTAGTTGCAGGTAGATGCTGATCAATTCTAGAATTAGTCCTCACATAGGTACACAAATCGTACTGGGAATTTCACTCTTACCATCCAATTGTTCTTGATACAGGTATAGTAGAGGTAATTAATGTTGTTCCCAAATAGCGCTTTGAACTGTTCTTCGCCAATTTGTTAGTACGTTTGTGACACACTACAAGAAGGGTTTCTTGGTGGATAGTAGCGTGAGCAGGTGCTGTCATTAAAAATCTTGTCGTACATAACCTGATATGGAAATCTGAAGCAGTGCTAGCTGGGATCTCTTGTTTCACATGCTTACGGAACATCTGTAGCGCAGTTCGAAGTACAAACAATTTGTTTTCGTCAGCTCGGGCCAATGACGCATTAGTTGATGATGCAATTGTAACGTTGCTTGCTATGATGGTGTAAATGTGCATAGTGAAGACTAACAAAGTGTTGGATGTGAGGATCCGGGTGTGAAATGGGTCTGTTGAGTATACCCTTTCTGACCAACTAACATTTCGGCTGGTTGGACAACGTGTTCAGGGTGTAATTTGTCATCATCATTTTCATTACCTCAATCTAACATTCACAACATGAAGGTGATGTACTTATATGTGCATACGATGTTCTTGGTACAGTTATGTTATATGGATGTGGCCTGGCCGCTATATGTGTATAGTTATTGGTTTTATCAACGGTGATAAGTTCGGCAGAAGGAATTAAATTCGTTGTTCTGGCTACATTTGTAACTAATAATAATTGAATTTTGAGAACTATGTAAAGTTTCTCTCGACACTTTGTAGATTGGATTCATCATCGTATAAACGAACCCAGAGATTACAAATGCTTGTCGCCCAAATGGTAACTGGGCACTCTCAAACTCTTGCAAGTAGAAACGTTACTTCTGACTTGTTAGTATTAGGGTTGTATGAAAACTTGAGTTACGGTTAGTAACGCTTCTAAAATGAAAAGAAGATAGGTTTTAGAGAATTTAGTTCAAAAACGAAATAGGTAGTAAGTTGAGAACGAAAGTTACCAATTAATACATTTATATACTAATAACTTTAGCATAGCATCCATTCCTGCATTCAAAGATGGAATTACACTTTGAGCCGACCTCAGCTGATGTTAAACTTTTCCGACACCTGCAACCTTTGGGGCCGCACTCCATGGAATTAGCCACACGGAACTCTGCCAAGATGCGTTCATCCTCTGGTATAAAGACACCTGGTCTTTTCGGGCTGTACTCACGTACTGAAATACACCTAGCTAGTAAGGTATCACAAGCACGTTCTGCTAGTGATCTCCTTCTGGCGAATGCTAAGCTCAACAATGCTAGAAATAGGACGATGAATGCTGCTCTCATTTTTTTTTCTGTAACAATTAGATCTCGCTTTCTTGTTTTTAAATTGCTCGCCTAATATTAGGCTAGATTTATACTTTATCGGGACTACTCAACCTGAATACTTTGATTACAAAGAACAAGTTTTTGATTTCATACGCCTATACGGAAGTCATACAGGAGAAAATTTGGCAGCGTATCTGTATGAGAGCCTGAAATCACTTGGTGTTCAAGACAAATTGTTTGCACTTACTTCTGACAGCGCGTCCAACTCCTTCTGGAAGTTTAGAATTGACAATGATAAATGGACCCATGTAGCTGACAAACTAGCCCACGACATTATTATAATCGGAGACCTCAATGTTGACATTCATAAAGATTATCCAAGAGCACACAGATCAACCACAATAGCTTCAACAAACAGTATGAACATTGGTTTTGAAAATGTCCCTACCGAAATTAGAGGAGGATGTCTTGACAACTGCCTATATAGACTACCTAATACAACGGATATTAAAAGATACGCTATACACTCGGGACTTCCAAAAAATTCTTCTCACATAGCCATCGCAATAGAATATAAGATCAAAATGTTTATCGGAAAATCTGTACCGAGATACGAACTTAAAGAAGAGGAAATAACAAAAATAAACAACGAAATAGAAAGGATGATCAAAGAAAAATTCCTAAACAACGAAGTGCCTTCACTAGAATTTCTGCTTTATTAATTGATGGAAAGGACAGCGAAAGAATGGAAACCTGATGTTATGAACAATTTCAATAAACCAATCTTATCAAAAGAACTACTAACCGCACTCAAAAGCGGTACAAATACTTCAGGAATGGATGATATCCCAAAAGATTTAATTCTTAAATCCAGGCCATTCACCATAAAAGTCTTATGCGACTCCTTCACCAATATCTTACGTGGACGCGAAACACTACCGTCAGATTGCAAAAAGGCATACGTAGCCCTGATTCCAAAAACTGAAAATTATAAAGAGCGACTAGACATCATAAACCTCCGACCTATTGCAGTCCTGCCGCTCATATATAGACTCTTCACAAGGATCTACAACGATAGATTAACTGATGTAATTGGAACAATGAAAATACAATCCCCAAACCAAAGAGGCTTTCTAAGAAAAGCAAGCACCGCTGATCTAGCAGCTCGGTTTATTATTTCTGTATATAGATTAAATATTAATGGGGATAGTGGGTCCCCCTGGGGTACGCCTTTGCCGATATCAATCTCTTCTGTAAGTCCGTATCCTGTGCGAACGTAAATTTTATGTCCATAATACATTTCCATAATGGTATTTATAATTTGAGGAGGGATCTTTAATAACCTCATTATCTGATCGAGTTTCTTATGGTTTACTGACCCGTAGGCGTCTGAAAAATCTATCATGGCAATGAACATGTTAGAAATAATTACTACAATACTTGGCCTCAGAATCAACATGGACAAGAGTCTATGCATAAACTTTAAATGGGAGGGTGGAAAACTAACCGATGACAGGAGCACATGGAAACAATGAGAGTGCACGATGACTATAAAACACCGTTTAGGTTCTTAGGATACCAAATGACATACTATCAAGCAGGAGGGGATAACTGCAAGTTAATCAAGAAGAAAATTAGATCCAAGCTCGCAAATCTGAACCTCTATCGAGTACATCCAAAGACCGCAATAAATATGATCCGCAGGAGATTTTACTACAAAGTGCTACTACTTACCAACAACAGAGGAAAGAAGAGGAACAAAGAAGAAGAGGACGAATACGACGAAGACGAAGATGAAGGGATGGTAGAGGAAGAACCAGCTGTGACCTCACCAAAATAAACGAGCAAGAACCACCACCAACAAAAAAAGTGAAAATGGAGTAAGTCGCCCCACGCGCGTCCAGCCACTATAAAAGGCCTACGGCCCATCAGTATAAATAAATAAATAAATAAATAACCCGTACAAAAAACTAGGACCTCAATTTTTTAATCCCGGTACGAATGTCGTACGCAAATAATTATGCGAAAAATTATTTTATGTTTTAGAAGAATATCACACCTCGTTCTGCACCGCAATAAAAAATAAATGAGGTCTAACAAATTTTATTCTTTTTAGTTGTGTATTGTGTGTGATCCATCCAATCTTTTTGTTGATCTCTAATTCCGTAAGCTTCTTGATTGGGTCTGACCCTTGCGCACTAGGTAATACGTAATCTTGATCCGTTACATGCAAACATCTCACCACAAAACTTGAAATTAACGTCTGCTATATACCATTCAAAAGTTTAAAGGTCCTATCTTGACCATTTCATCGTTTTCGTGAGCAGTGATTCGACGATATCCATCATGGTTTTCGCGAAACGTAAAGAGTGTTGTGATAAACTCAAAAAAAGTAGCCGATCCTGACTTTCTACCCGACACAATTAATGGCGAGGCGGTTATTGAATTTGGATTGAGAGTTGCTTTGGAATGAAAATGAGTTGTTGCTTGCACGTCATTAATGTAAACTAATGGTTTGTGGTTGTTTGTTTGAACACTGTAAAAGTTTATTAGTGCTGGTGTACTGCCTTCATTCTCCTATGTTACGATACTTCGTTTAAATTTCGACAAACACTATTAGCGCCCAATTAGTAGAGCCACATGTGGGTATCGCAATACTTTGCAACTATTGTACTATTTACGTTTTCTATTCTGCACCGCCTTATTTATTACCAACTAGCCTCTCTACGTGCACATAACTGTTGATATGCAATGATTCGGTTGAGCAAAATTTCACACATTGAAAAAAACATGGATTGCATGAAGTGTGGTAACGTGTCTTCTTGAGTGCTCATTCAGTAGAGCAAATAAAAGAAAGTGCTGCGATGCGAACACGCAAGGGTGCTTTTAATTGATGCTGATCGCCAGGTAATCTTTTGCTTACGCGTCTATTAACATTATGTAGATTAACAACAGACGGAACTGTATAGGTGATGCCTTCAAAAATGCAAGATTTTCCGATTTTATACAAAGATTGTAAGCACATTATGTTGATTTATACCTAACGTTCAAAGAAGAGCATTGGAAACGCTATTCGCACCAATTGAAAGGAACTCAGATGATGTCGAGACAAGAGATTGACAGTGATACTAGGACAAACAATTGGAAGGATTGAAGAGGTTAAATTTTCACCTGGCATGATGTGGTGGGATACAATTATAGCTCAAGCAACGAGTGACAGCGTCTCCATACACATAACCAACCTGGTCCATAATAATCTTTACGTCACTCCATAGTAATCTTCATTATCACATCACATTCTATCAACACATCGAAAGTGACATAATTGTTAGAAAAAACCTTTCGTAGAGAGACAAAGAAAGAATTGTCCGAGAGGGGCATGAGCAGAGAATCCATTCGATGTATCATTGCACGTCAGTGTCTACAAAAACCTGAGAACCTCTGCAAGCCGCATGTAATTGTGGAGGAAAACGACATCAGCCCGTCCATTTAACTGGCAAAACATGTATTGGAGTTGTGAATAGACGGCGAGATGCGCTTGATTCCAATCCTTCTCTTGCTTATTGAAAATACAAATAAAACAATTTATTAACTACATTTTCATTCCTCATTTCACATCCCATTAAAAGTAATTGGACCTAAAAACGATGTCCTCGTTCGCTCCTCAATAAAATATATTTGAGGCCCTCATTTCACACCCTATTAAAAAATAATTGGGGTCCTCGTTATTAAATAAATGAGGTCCTCATTT